>OMNR01011602.1:2206-17438 GCA_900303205.1 Mora moro
GGGAGGGGGGGCTGAGTGGCTCATTACTGTAAGGTCTCTTGCGTGCCTGAGTGGCACTGGAGCGAGCAGATGAGCAGATGTTGGACTGTTGCTTTTAATTAAATCCCCGTGACCTTTGTTTGGGTTATATTGAGCGTACGCATTACAGTTCATGGATTTATTTTTTTTTCCTTCTCTGTAACCCACATTTTATAAAATAACACTTAAGCATATGTGGTTTTAGGACGCATAATTCTCAATTGAAAATGTTTTTTTTCCCCTCTTTTTCTGGCCGAATAAATTTGTTTCTTTATTTTGTGTAACAATTTGTCTTATATGCTGTGTCGAAATGAATGGGCTATTACAAGGACATTGTTCGTATTTGGTTTTTTGATATCAACACCGTCTTCTTCTTGTAGACACCCAGAAGATGTGGAGCACTGACCCGGCGAGTCTGACCCACGCACCGCACACCACAGAGACCAGACCTTCCCCTCAGGCCCGGGCGCCTCTGCATGGCTCCATGCCTGTGGACACCCCATTGAAGGAGCCCATCTTCAAAGTGCAGGGAGACCTCGCCCCCAACCACCACCACCACCACCAGCAGCAGCAGTCAGAACCACCTGACCTCGTCAAGGGAATAGATGCAGTGCACATCGGCCCCGACGCACATCAGCCAGGACCATGTTCAGGAGACAGAGCCGGCAAAACCAACGCTTTGTCTGCCGTGCCGGCAGCTGTGGAGGAACTGGCTGCCATGGCGACCTCGCCCAGCTGTCAGGTTCAGCAGCCTCTGGCAGGCGGCCAAGAAGGGAACGACAAAGAGGAGGAGGAGGAGGAAGACCAGTCGATGTTCTTCACTCCAGAGCTTTTCGAGGATGAGGATGAAGAGGTGGAGGATGCCATGCCTGTGTCACCCTCCAGGACAGACGGTCCGGCGATCTCTATCGGGCCAGCCCAGGAGGCGCTGGGCCGAGGGAAAGCTGTTGAAGAATGTGCCTCGAACGCCCACGGAGACGGTGTCGTCTCAATATGTGAGCATAGCGCAGGGCCAGAGCAGTCTCTCTGTCGTCGGCCTCCAAGCAGCAGTATGGCGAGCATTGGGGGGCAGGCCAACGTACCGGCACACGGTCAGCAACACACAGCAGAGCCCCTATGTCAGGAGGCGCGAGAGCAGCAGAGGGAGGAATGTGAGAGTAGGCAGTCAGGCACCAGAGCTCACCGCCTGTCCAGGTCCTCCAGACAGAGAGCACCCCCCACTCCGTCAGGTAAAAGCCACCCCACCACTCCACCCATAACACTGTGGGCAACAAGCCCATAGTAAATACTGATTCCCCTAGATGAGTAGGCCCTCCACCCTGGCCCCAGACAGGCCAGCTCATATTTCACAGCAGCCCCCTACTCATTCAGCGTGACAGCTCAGGCCTCATCAAGGCCATTAAGGCCGTCTAAGCACAGTTATCAGCGAGGGAAAACAAGCCTGTTTTACCAATGTTATTTAAATTATGTGGCCATTTTAATGCGCTGTCTCTTTAAAAAGAAGCAGTGATTATATAGCGAGGCTAGGTCTGTTGTGTTTAATGAGATGTGCAGCGTGAGGCTCAGTAGACGCGCCTGCCTTAGCGGAACTAAGAGGCCTTCAAACTAGAGGGGGGGATTTGGGCTTGTGGTGCAGATATTTCTATTTGTTTCAAGAAAAATAAAATATAATTTGCTTTATTTACTTGTTTAATTTCCGTTTTTTTTTTTTTTTTTTCAAAATACCATTCAAAATATCTTTTTTTGTGATTACGCAACACTGAAGAAAAGAAAGGAAAGTTAATCTTCAGTCTATATTTTAATTGGTCCAGTATAATATGGCTCTAAAAGTTGATTTGTTTGATAATGGTGGCAATTTAGATGTAATGTGAGCTGCATCATGTGTTTTGGGTCAGAAAGGTTATCTTTTACAATGCTTATTACCACATAGTGCAATCTAAGGATCAACTTTTTCTCAAAGCAATTTAGCCAAACTACCAACATTCTACTTATTTCCTTGCTTTTAGGGTGTTTTTTGGGGTCAAATTACTTTTCACACAACATCCCAGCTTTAATTGAGGAAGTCTGTGCAACTATGAACATAGACGATTTATCGTTTAGCCAAATTGTATTATGGCCATAAGTGTGGCACTACATTTCTCTAATTCAGTGTTAAATGCAGATCAGTGTCAACGTGTAACATGAAAGTCAAATTACACACGGCCCTTTTAAGACAATTTGTCTCCTCATATTTAACCTAACACTAATGGTTGATTTGTGTTAAGGATGAGATGACTGCTTCTCATACAGAGCCTTGTTTATGCAGTCCTGCATGGCTGCTCGTTAACATCATTATCCAAGCAAAATGTGTGTTAAAAGCACCCTAATAGGTAGTCCACGTGACTGGGAGATTTGGTAATGGTTTTGACTCGCTCTGCCTTTGTCAGTTGTTCTTTTTCCCTTTTTAATTATTTCATTAGCCCAAATCTTTTTTTTTTTTTCATGAGAAATGTGGTCATTAAAATGGCGAGTAGCTAAAGCAGTCTGGATAGTTCTGTCTATCCAAATACAATATGATAACAATAATATGATACAATACGATCTTTAGAAACCTATAAGGGGCCAATTCATAGTCTACATGCACTAAATGCATATGTCTTTATTAAATTAACAGGTAAACAGTGTGAGCACCACGTAGGACAGTCCCAGTCTGGGACGGACACTCCTCAGCTTCAGACCAGAATCAATCAGAGAAGAAAAGCAAATCCTGAGCCAAAACCACAGGCCCATGAACAGAGAGCTTTGAAGGAGACATGTCTAACATGCGCTGTACCACATGTGAAAACTACATCTGACCCAACACAGCAGGGGCCCATCAAACAGCAAGAGGTATCCCCAGCACCGCAGGCTGGAGCACGAACCAAATATACGAGAAGGTCCTCCGCCGGTCTGGGCTCAAAGCACCAAGAATTACCCAGCTCTCCTCCGCGCTCTGCCAGCACACAGTTTGTCATCATCACTCCCAAGCAAATAGGTAGAGTAGTAGGGGAACAGGTCATTGTTTCTGTTTCTGCCGTGTACCATCAGAGGAAAACAATTTTTCTCATTTTGGTGCCTGGGAATTATCGGGAAATGGACATTTTGGTTCAGCTCCAGGTTTGTGTTGGAATCAGTAATTTAGCAGATTTACTTTAATTCAGTTTCGATAAGCGCAGGACAGGTGTGTTGCACTAAAGCTTAATCAGCAGGGGACTGGGTAAACATATCGGCCAATAAAAAGATCTGCATGCAACAGCGTGTGTTTTACCTAGAGAGGGAGTCGTCTAACCCAAACCAATGTACACGTGGTGTTGGGGTTTGGTTCTCCTTTAATGTTACATAGACGTATGGCCATTGGATGCTTGCTTCTGTTTTTATTGTCAACATGTCGCCGATTTATTTTAGGATGCCAGATATACTAAAAAAGTCAAATGTTTTATCACTAAAGGTGTTCAAGTCCAGAGGTCCTGCAAGAGAAAACGTAGGAAACCTTTCAAGGGTTCTCCAGCACAAGAGGTAAAGGCAAAGCCCCTGTACCACAGTGTCTGGTCAAATGAGTGGGACAGCGCCATCTCTGGTGAAACGCATGTTATTGCAATTTCCAGTGGCTAAACCATGGCACTCGTGCACTTAGTTGAGCTATTCACATACACCTGCAGTGACCTGCTTCTGGTGCTGTCCAATGGGCACACGGTTTACACAATTTCATTTTGTTTGTTTTAGTCGTCTTAACATTCACGATACTACATTTTTCCTTCAGTTCAATAACTATTGAGATGGACTTGAGATTGCTTCTTGTGATGGTGTGTTTACAACACTTACAGCAGCTCACAGACCCAAAACCATGTGCTTTGGGACTTTACTGTGCTAAGTGTGGACAGGAACTTCTTCCTGCCATAGAAGGTATTTAAGCAATTATGAGTGGGATCAGTATTACAAAGCATCAGTATCCTGATTTTCTGAATTAATGAATATTGTCTTATATTCATTGATCCCTTTCTATGATTTGTTTACCCATGGTTTAATTTCCAGGTCTGATGCAAAGTGCAACGTGTGAATTAAAACAACTGGCCATTCTGAGTGAATCCACAGCTTGCCTTACTGAAGCGAGGTGCCAGTGCCAGTGTGCAGCTTCTAGACCCTCGTTGTCACACAGCTCAACGTTGTTGGTCGTGCAAAGTCTCGCACTGTTGCGGACGCTTAAGAATGCTTTGCAACCCTACTGTGCTAACAGCTTCACTGGTAGGTTCAAACACATGATGATGGTTGAGTGTTCAAGGAAACAAATATATTGTTTGACTATCACACACACAAGCTAGAGTACCGTTTTGTTTTTCTGGGTATTTCATATTGAGCCCTTGCATCTTTTGCAAAACTAAAACAGATTGTGAAAATGAATGGTGCATCACTGATACTAAAACACAGCTTTAGCATACTCTTCTTCCCCTTGAACTTAGAGTGTGTTTTCTATTCCTATAGGTGTTTATATTCTCTCATGTGTGTTGTCTATGTAGCATATAATGCCATTTGGAGCCCGGAAGAGTGCTCTGTTGTTCGGTTTCTGCAGTGCAAAGGCTGCACGCGGCCGGACCCAACTTCACCTGCAACTTCTGCACTTTGCATTGCTGCCGAGGTCTGCTACCCTCTTCACCCATCTCAAGATCAGGTGAGCTTCCTCTTCCTCAGCACCAATGTACTCTTTCTGTGTTTTACTCTGTTTATTTTTTATAACTTTGTTTTATTGCGATAACATTTTTTTGTTGTAGTTATTTTAGTGCTGATATTGTCAGGATAAAAGTTGAATGAGAATAGAAGATGGGGGCAGACTTATTGATCACTGTGTACACACCAGGTCATTTTCTTGTGTAACCCGTGGTTCATTGTAAAATACGAGAAAACATCGTGGTTACAGTATGACGGTGGCTACTGTGTTCACCACAGCAGCCACCGTCGGGGTTATGGCAATGTAGTGTGACTTCATGTGGGAATGTTTAACATTGTGTCGTGATTTGCTTCATGTTTGTGGCTGTGCATCTTTTGCTAAGCTCCCACATGCTGCGATAGGACGCACAGGGGTTACACCAAAATCAATACTCAATGAACACCATTGAGTTAATTGCCATGAGCTGTCAGATTAAAAAGATTAACCTTGACTGACTGGTCAGTTGAGGTTAAAATGAAACTATCCACACTTTGTTACTTTCTGATTTGAGTTGGTCAATAGATTAGCTCTGACCTTTTCCCTTGGGACACTGTAGATGTGAGAAACGCATGATAAAGTTATCAAAACATAATTCCTTTAAATTGCCATTATAGTGGCTTCATTTCTTGCATTTCTTGGTTGCAATGTTGTCTTGAGGATGATGATGTTGTAGCAGCCCTATGTGAAATACCTGACCACAACACTGACCAGCGTTGACCTTTGCTTAACTGTGACATCATTGGAAAACATAAAACATGCACTCCTCTTTACTGAGTTGGAGTAATTAAGTCGAAAGCTTGTTGGCAGGCTAGTGCATGAAATGGTACGCTAATTTGACACTAATTCTTATTTTGGCGTGCGGCAATCTGCATTATCTCTAATGTGCTGGTTGTGGTCTGAGTCCGTTTTCACAAGCATCTGCTCTTCTGGCTGGTGGTTGGCATGTTTCCCTTCAAGTCACAGTTATGAGCCTTGCGCCCTAGGTCAGCTACTCCTAATCTCTCAGGGATCTCCATAAAAGGCACATTTTGAACCAGTTCTCACAGTTTGCTTTCCATTCTTGTGTAGTCGTCTTATAAAAACAAATTACTTATTTAATAAATACACTTAAGCTGTATCTTGAACCAGATTCAGTTGGTTTTGGTTGGCTTGTGTCCCCAAGTCACTATTTTTCAAAAGCAGCACAAACTGTGCTGTTGACAGACACCATATTGCACTTAAACCTTTGCACTTAAACCTTATCAACCAGACTGTGGGTCGGGGTTTGACCAGTAGGACAGACTACTAGGCTCAGTGTGGTACATGACGCACTTCGATAAGTCCTCATCAATAACTCTGATTATGAAATGTTAATCTGATTAGTTGGTTATAATGCTTATCGTGTGTCATGCCAAAGTGGCCGAACACACGCCATGCACGTCAACACGCGCATTACTTCTCCTTCAAGGCCTTCATTAGCAGTTCTAATATGCAGCCATTAAATCAGGAGGTTTGTGATAAATGACATGAAGGCACACATTCCATGTGTGCATTAGTATGCTCAGCTACAGCACAGAGGATATTTACCGTTTGACAGGATTTTCTTTTCACGCTTGGTTTTACATTTAAACCATATACTGTCAATTCCTTTTTGAGATCTATTCATGTGGTTTTCATAGTTACCTAATATTCTTAAGGAGTTTGTTTTGATGTTGACACATTATTTATTTTATTTCAGTAACAGTCCACAAAGTGGATGAATTTTCACCGTCTGAAATAGTGACAAGGCTTAGTGACCAACGGTGGCTGCATGAAGTCTTATCCTTCATGTTGTAATGGCGTGGTTTACATGCCATTAAGTCTTGGATGGTGGTCCTTCAAAATCCACAAATAATCAATCAATGTATATCCATTTTCATCCTATTGCATTTACTGAGGGAATATCCGGGATTGAACCTGGACCTTTTCAACTGCTACTCAAACACATTAGCTGCTTTGTTATCCTGCATACCAATAATACAGTGGAACAGCGATAAAGATTATGTTCTATATACAATTCAGTCTTCTGATGTTTCTATTCATCAAGCAGTGGACATTTTTTCTACTATTCTTTATGCTTCTAAAATATAAGAGATTTGTTTTTCGCAAGTCAGTAGTGTTACTTTAGACTTTAGATGTTGAGGATTGTCATGATAGGCTTAGCTGAAGCTTTGACAGTACTCAGGGAGGATACTTTTTCACACTGTTTCAGACTGTTATTTTTCTGGAAAGATATGCAAATTCATATTTTCCTTGCAATGCACCATAGTTTTAAAGCAGCAACATGTGTTGATATTTGACAATCCATTCCATGCTTATACATTATATTGACCCTACAACGAAAAAGTCCAGCTTGACTTGACCCTGAATCAGGGTCAACAGACACAAAGTCTAAAATGTTCAGAATGACTTTACTACTACAATCACCAACTTTTACTATTAAACATATAGCTCAGAAACCTTACCTCAGAAATATATTGTTGTCTCTTTCGAACAAATGTACTTGTAAGTCGCTTTGGATAAAAGCGTCTGCTAAATGCCCTAAATGTAAATGTAAATGTAAATATAGTTTATCTACTAGTCAAAGGAATGCAACATGCATTTAAAGGCAGTACAATGTACATTTAATAGACTATTGGCTTCTAAAGTGGGATGGTATTCATTTGTGTAAATATGTTGATAAGACAAGAACAGTGGAACTTAAGGTGATCAGTTAATGAAATGGAGTTCGCTAAGCAGATATTGCTGGAGCGGATCATCTTATAGTAGAGGGTCTTTTGCAATCTGTCTGCCTGAGCAGCTGCTAGATCTTGGCTCTGGTCATAGGTTTGAAGCCCCTTGGAACATAAACATAGATTTATTTCAGGGGCTCAGTGGAATTAAACACCTAATCTGCCTATGTAATTGTTTAAGTCTCCTAATCTTGGTATAGACATCCATTGTTTGGGCTCATCTTTGGCTGCTTACAATGTAACATAGCTAATACTATAAGTGTTTTTGTGGCAACCGCTTTGTCAGCCTAGTGCCTGGTGTCCTTTGGGTTCCACACAGTGTAACACAGGGCCACAGTAGGGGACTGATAATAACTGGTATCCACTCCATGCAACCAATCCTTATGTTAGAGCATGGCCGTAGATAAGAAACTCTGATCCATTAAACTACTTAACTGCTTTGTTCAGAATTAGGTTAAAGTTAAAGTTCTTTGTAATTGTGCCATGTTTTTCCTATTCTTTTGATCTGTGTCTGCACTTACCAAAAATGTCTAGTGGAAACGCTGACTTACACGCATGCTTTACATGTTTGATATAGCAATTGCATGTAAAGCAAGATTGTCTGTGAATCATATTGACAAATATATTTACTTTAAACTTCCCTAGCAATCCAAGTATTGGATTTTATAGTATACAGCAGGCATTACCATTTTTGTAACAAAAATGCAAACAACAATACAAAACAATAACAAAGGTATTTGTTCCTTGAGGGGCGAGTGTCACATATCAGTGAGTGCCCACTTGATAAAACATGAGACTAAGGCTGATACTTGTCCCTCTGATTGGTTTATCCTCTGATTTCATCTGATTTAGTGCATTCTGTGTAAACCACTAGTCAATCTATGGATGATCCGTTGTAGATTAAAGATAGAATAACTCCTTTTCCTCCCTTGCATCAGTTCCTCACGATACCTTTAAAACCTGAGCTAGATTAGGAGACCACCGTATCAAACTGCTTCTCATTGCAGAACTGCTTTTAGTAGCCATATATTTCACTGAGCTGCATACTTTGTATTCCTCCGAATAATGGTTTCCCGTAAATCTGCTGTTGTGGAACATTTGCTGCTCATTTGAAGGCAGTGTGGATTTGAGGTTTTTTTTTTCTGTAGGTGGATTACCTCTCCTGTGCAGTGCTGCAGTGTTACTTTTAGCTTGGGCACATTCCAAAAAATACCTGTTTTTGTGGGAAATGTTAGCACGCAAATACTCTGTTGGTATGTCTTGCGTTGCAGAGGTAGAACGCTCATGTACAATCCACAAAGACATCCCCCATTTATCCTTGGTGGTAAATTACTAGGTGCCAGAAGGTCTGGACTGCCTGTGAACGTGGCCAGGGTCCAAGCAGGTATCAGAGGGGAATGTACACCAAAGGTCTTTACCCATCCTTGTACTGAGCCTGTCTCTAAATCACATCTGCATCAATCTGACTTAGAAAGCTTAGCAGTGCTGAAGAAATGATTTGCAAGTGTAACCTACTTTTTTTCCATATAGCGTTGAACTTGCAGCCACATGTTGATTTTAAGTCAGTAAATCAAACTGACTCATGTTATTTTTAGCGCTGTGTATAGTTGTGTGTATTCACCAGCGACCTTCGCAGACAAGGACACTGAACAAGGTCAAGGTGTGAAATGCACATTCTTGATGAGGTAAGTGTCAAAAAACAAAACTCTACTAGTGCTTCCAATTAAAGCCCCTTCAATATGAAGACTTCAGGGATGATCTTCGGGAGACCAATTACAGAAAACAGCAACACTGCTGTAATACAACAGATGTGGGGAAACTCCCTCACACATGGTTTAAGCACTCCCACATTTGGGAATCCTTCTGTAAATATTTCAACAGATCAAACATGTAACTTCTCACTCATCTCCCTCCAAATGCTGCACTTTTCTCCCTTCATAATGATTGATTGTGTGTCTTTTGACACGATGCGTGGGTGAAAGGTGAGGTGTAAAAGCTGGAGCAACTCTTTTAAATGTCATGTCAGAAAGCCAAGTTCGAATTTTCTGGGCTTAAAGATATGCAAGGGAATGTGTTTAAAAGTGGGTGGAGTTGAAGGTGCGGTGTCGTTGGTGGTCCCGATCCTGTTTAAATATCGTAAGTGCCGAGACCCAGTGTGTCAAAACATGCCAGGACTTCAAGAGCCGCGCTCATAAAGACGGACCCCATGAGAAATGCACCTAGTGGTTTGTTTATGCAAATGAAAAAGTGCTGACAGATTTGATAATGGACATGGCAGCACACAATGCAACAGCAAACAGACAGTTGTGTTGTGTGCTGTCGAATTACTGCAGAAGGCCGATATTCCCCGCACAGCATCATTTAAACTAACCAACGTGCGGCATCCTCCCATTCTTTACCAGATGACACCTAGTCGTGTCACTCTCGTTGGATTCAACAATTCGAACAATTCTTTGTTCTCGCCTCTTAGTGGAATCTTAGAAGTGCTGACAGAAAAGACTATTTAAGAACAGAAGCTCTCAAAGGACACACACACACTGTGTTTGTGTGGCAGCATACCTGAAAGCCTGCCCCAACGCATCACACTCTGAAAGCCCACAGGCACACCTCATCGTGGGAATGGCATCTCTTAACCCCTTCTCTGTTTGAACAGACTGCTCCTACTTTATTCTGTTGTTCTTCGTTTGCGTTGGGCATTCAGCAGCTTGTACAATTGATCATAAACACTTGGTGAATGCACGGCTCGAAACATCAAAAGTGTGAAGCGCAAAGAAGTGTTGCCGTGCCGTGATGCTTCTTCCCTCGCTTGCGTGCAATGCAAGGGTGACTTAATGTTTGAAGTATGACTTATTCTAGTTTCATTGTTGTCAATCTGGTAGATTGAACAAGGCAAAATGATGAGGTGAAGACAGATGGGCGTTAATTTAACTAATTCTTGATAAATGTGTTTTTTCTGACAGCCTTTGGATGAATTGTTTTTGCTGGCATTCCCGTAGTGCTCCTACAATAGGCTGCACTTAAAGGTTATTATTATAGGATTAATTAGCACATATCATCATGTTCTACTTTACTTTCTGTAGTTTTGTTTCAATTTGTCATTTTACACCTACACGTAATATTAATTCCTAATAATAATGACAAAACGATACATATATTAATATTAATATATGAATCAATCATTTCTAAAGTAATGAATGATGATCACACATGTGTTAGAGGTGACGCTGCAGGTGCCACTAGTGAGGGAGCAACGCCTCACACGGGTGGCAGTGCAGTTTGGATTTGGTTCACGCATCAGCGGCAGCCTGGCTTTCCTACGCCCTGGTCGTGTTCGTGTCAGCAGACAAAAGCCACGGGTGTCCCTACAATACATAGCTGCTGGGGCAACCGGGACAACACCTCTAGAGCAAACACGGCTACCCGGCCTTTGTAAAGACGCATTATGCCGAGCCTTTGTCCATCCCAACCCTCCGCCCTGGACCTGGAGCTCCTGCAACAGGTGCCACTTGAAGTTGCCTTTCTGATTCATTGTGGCCTCTATTCCGTGCCCCGGCTCTTTTTATTTGCCCTTCTGGCGGACTTCGCCGGTGACTTTTCCTGAATGCGCTCACCCCACCAATAGCCTTTGAGCCTGTGTGGTGCACTGAAAGCGGGGCTTAGGAAGTGTGTTTGCGTGGGTGCTCTTTTGGGAGAGCTTTTATGAAAGGTCACAGGTTGTTATTGTGGGAACTGACACGGATTTCATATTTGCTGTTCCACGGCACTTAGTGTCATGGTGTTGTGGGAGAAATGGCATTTGCATTGAAATGCTCCAAAACGGACATGTTCTTGCTTTTGCTTATTGCTTATCCTTATACTTGACGAGACTTCATATTGCTGTTACATAGAACACGTTGCCCTCTGCATAACTAATGCATGGTTCTGTGGGGGCCTCTGAGCCACCTGATGTTTACCTCCATTTGGATCCACAAAGGGTCCAAATGGATCCAAAGATGTTTAAAACTACACAAATTATGTTATCTTAGGTTTTGAATCAGATTTTTCCAGTTTAATTATAATTTCCAGTAATTATTAGGCTTCTCAATAATGACTCTTAATGACAACAAATAATTGTCCCATTTAGAAAGGGAGGTAAAAGGGAGACAAGAAAATGTGTGGTAAGTGGTTGAAATGTCCATGAAGTAAGAATGCATGTCACTAAAGCCTTAGTGACACACAAACACAAAGTAGCTTTAATAGTTAGCTGCAATCTTTGGCATTCATAATAATAATAATAATAATAATAGATCAGAAAGACATTTAGTGAAAACACTCCGTTAGCCATTTTTATTCATCATTGCTTGTTTTGAAGAATAATTAATAATTTTCAATTTGATGTGTCCTTTCTTTCGAATTTGAGATGTGGAAATGGAATGGAAAATGTACTTCATTACCAACATGCATGTGCTCATAATATCTCGGTAATAGTTGAATATTATATTTAAAATGTAATGTTCTCCATGGGGCTGAGCTGTTATTTTACGTGGCCACCAGATAAAGGGGTAAAAAGCCCAGAACAAACAGGCAGTAACTGCTGCTTGCCCTGATCCACCCTGAGCACCATAAATCACCCCCTAGCCCAGGTAGCTTGTGGCGCAGCAGCAGACGGCTTAGTGCAGCTAAGGCAGGGCAAATAATGGCAGCGCAAACATGATTATTGACAGAAACACAAAGGGGTGTTTAGCCCTTGTCTGATCCCAGCTGTGTGAAATGTCAGTAATAGGCCGACATATACAAAGGCAGGCAGGCAGGCAGGCAGGCAGGTGACGGCGTTGGTGAATATCACGGTGACCTAGCCCCCCCACACACTGTTTGTTTGCCTAAAGATTGCATCAGTCTCGTGTCACTCCATGAGGAGGTCCCCCCCCCACGCTCCCTTGCACCCCTTGTGGCATCTTTACTTGAGTCAAACTCACAACCCTAATGTGGGGGGAGGGGTTGATGAGAGGATTTGTGTTGTTGTTGTTGTTGTCTATCTGAGTATTCTGATTGCAAGGCAACTGAAATAACCTCTTTAATATCACAACAGTGTTGTCGACATGCTCCCGTTGCCCTAGCCAACCTTCTGTTTGATTCATAAGTCCTTATTTCTATGACAGCTTGTCTAGGAGTGCTTTTTATTTGTCCCAATTTGTCAAATCCTACTTTGACAGAGAGGGGGCACTGTTGCTTCATTTTTCCCATTACCTTGAACCAGCTAATGCTGGTCTTGAGGTTATGGCAACCAGAAATGACATAAAGACATGCATTTCTCTATCTTTCTGTGGTCTTAAGGTTTTACTTTGTAAAATGTAAAAATAAATGTACCAGTGATTTTATGAAGCTATGTCTATTGATTAAGATAAATAAAAATAACATAATTAGCAATACTAAACAGAGGTTTGTTTCTTGAGCTAAAATCTACTAGTTACCAGTTTACAAAGAGAATATTAGACAATAAACAAGGCACTACCACTTCTCAATGGTGCTTGTGAATTTTGTATTCTGTTTTGGAAGCTTATGTGAACAGGGTTGACTGACACGACTGAGACTGAGTGTAGAAACTCAGCGTTGAAACTATTTTTTTAACAAGCTGCCCCATTGCTCCTTCAATGCTACAACGTTTATACCCATGGTTGTCGTCGGGGGTTGGGCGTTCTGGTGGCCAGCATAAACACCACACCACTCCCTCTGGGGATGAAGCAGTACCATTACTGATGAAAACACAGACTGGGGGGAGGTTTGTAACCATCGAGGTCACCCTGTAACCATTGGGGTAAGGGCACCCACGTTCTGCTTCTACCAGGGAACCAAATTTCAGATGGATTGAATATTTCCTCCCACATTTTTCGTCCAGGTGTTTTGATGATGAGTGTCATCACATGTAGCGTGGCCATGCCCTTGGATTCCCCCATCATGTTCATTTTCAGCACTATAGATGAGGTGTGGTCTATAATATTTTATTTGTAATGAAATAATATTCCCTGACTTGTCTTCCACCGCTGTAATGCAACAGTAAGTCATGGCCGCCGCGGCCACCGCAAAGACAGCCGACGAACTCCCAAGGTGAGGACCGAGGGCCACTGTCCACAGTCGGCCGGGCGAACGGCAACACAGGGCGTCGCCTCTTGAGGCGCTCGCGGAAAAAAACACCCGAAGAGATTCCCCAAAGTACACACAGTGTCATCAGAACAAAGACATTCCTACACACTCTCGTCGAGTGAACACACACTTCTCACACAAAACAAAGCGCGCACATGCAGACGGTCGGCCGGTCGCATTGGAGCCTCAGGACAAACAAAACACAGAGTGGAGCCTTCAGGAGGAGCCTTGAGAACGTCCTGGGGGTAGCAGGCCCTCTCTTACCTTCTGAATGGGCTGTGTGTGTATGTGGTGTGCGCCCCGTGCACGTGTTTTGTACAGGGAGACGGATACAAGTGTGAGGGAGTGAGAGTGTCTGTCTGCTCTCTCCTCCTCCTCTGCTTTGTCTTCTGATGGTTTGTTTTTCTGATGGAACAATAAGCTCAGGGAAGGAGACATGAATTGACAAATGGGGTCCTCACTATCCTAATAACATCCCCCACCCTACATTAATTACATTGTTGTCAGACCAATTGACCGGTTTTTAGTTTTAAATACTTTTATATATATATAATGCTATATAGAATATATAAAGTGCTATATAGAATTGTCTCTATACACACCTGTATTATCCAGAATCCTTGTTTACTGGCAAAAATAAATATTTTACTTTTAGGTCAGTTTATGCTTTCTTTTAAAGTGACTTACAGTGAATTTAAATACATACATCATGAGCAGGTAGGGGTTTGGGCATCTTGCTTGCCTACGGGTAGACTGCGGATATTGGGGATCAAATCTAGAACCTTTTGGCTGGGAGTCAAACGCAAACCCAAACCACTAGACTACCCTGTCCTATATTTTGAATACATCATAATATAACACACAATAGAATGTCGTTAGGCTTATCTTATTCAGGATGTGAAAGATGGAATAAAGGGATATGTTCAAACATATACTGCATGTTGACAATTCCTTTAAATAACTTTTTTTTTATGGCCTGTCTTCATGGCCATATCGCCCTGGTCATCTCCCTCCCCAGCCAGCTATCTCTGTGATTGTAATGCTGGCTGCCATATCTAGGCACCCACTCTGCCTAACCTTCCCTCCTCCTTCCTCTCTCTCTCTCTCTCTCTCTCTCTCTCTCTCTCTCTCTCTCTCTCTCTCTCTCGCACACACATCCAGCCTTCTGTGTCCCTACCAATGCAGAAGAGACATGATGTCCTGTTAATTCCCTGATTGGATAATTCTATCAGGAAGTTGTTTGTGCCATCAGAGATATACTAGTCATTGTTTGGGCTGTGCATGTTTGTGTAAGATGAGCGCCTTTGATAGTCAGCTTTGACTGGCCGCTAGCACTATCTTCTCAGCCATCGACGGATAGGAGCGGCGACTTGTTCACATACCACACACCACTCCTACGTCACAAAGAAGGGAGGACTTGTACCCAACTCCTTGTGTCGGTTGGTTGGATAAGACAAATCTGATATGGGATTGGATCAAAAGTCAACATCACAGTGATGAATGTTAGTAGACGCATGGCAAAATTAATGCGTGAACTTTTTTTGCGTTCGCGAGCGGATGTTTTCCCTCAAAGCCTCAAGGGTCGGGAGGACGAGAGATCCTATCCAGGCCATTAACTGTAATT
>OMNR01011629.1:5828-17536 GCA_900303205.1 Mora moro
AAATTACTTTGGGGGTTTGGGGGGTGTGGCTCGGCATCGGGCTTGCAAACAAGGGGGGCGGGGTGGCGAATGCCCGAGATTGAGGCAGCTGTGGGTGGTGAGCATAATGAGTTGACGGATATATATTCATGTGTGTTTGCTCTCCCCCACTGTGAGACTGGAGTCTGAAGTACCGATATCTGAGGGAAGTCGCCATTGGTACTCCTCGAGTAAATCACCACGACATTGTATTTAAGCGCCTTGTTCGGGTGGGAGTATATTTTGGGCTGCGGTACTCGGTACAGGCCCGCTGTGGTAATAAAAACTCTCTATTCGAAAATGACTCATGTATTCCCTTACAGACCCAGAGTAAGAGTGAGCCTCTTAGTTAGTTTTTAAACATCTACTTTGAAATGCTGCCATTGGCAATGTGCCTATAACTTTCATCTCAGTACTGTTGTTGCAGTATGGAATAATATACATATATAGATATATACACACACACACACACACATATATATATATATTTTTTTTCCAGAGCTATATATATATGTGTATATATATGCATATATATATGTGTATATATATATATATACATATATATACACATATATATAGCTCTGGAAAAAATTAAGAGACCACTTTTTCTTAAATCAGCATCTCTACATGTATGTCATTCCATTCCAATGTCTGTTGAATTCCAACACTTAATAAGGTACTGATTAGGTGATCACCTGAACCAAATCTTATTTAACAAGGAAACGTATAAAAACCACTGCTGTGGTCATCACTATCCTCTTGGATAGGACCAGCTGGAGGGCAAAAACAGCTGGTGGTGCTGGTACTACCTGGAATCAAAAAATAACTATTGACCATGCCAAAAGAGTTGAAAAGAAAAGTTTTGAGTGAGGAAAAGAAGGGTTCAATCTGGCTTTACTGGCAGAGGGATATAGTGAGCGTCAGGTTGCTTCCATCCATAAAATTTCAAAGATGCCAGTTCATAAAAACAAGGTCAAGCTGTAGACATTGGGGACAACAAAGCTAAAGACAGGCAGAGGGCGTAAACGACTCTCCAATGACCGGGATGACCGCCAACTCATTCAAATGTCACTCAATAAACGTAGGATGACATCTAGTGACCTACAAAAAGAAAAGCTCAAGCCATGTACAAGGTTATCCTGGAAGAAAAACTGCTTCCTACGTCTCTGACAATGTTCCCAAACTCTGAGGATTGGTTTTTCCAGCAGGACAATGCTCCATGCCACACAGCCAGGTTAATCAAGGTGTGGATGGAGGACCACCAGATCAAGACCCTGTCATGGCCAGCCCAATCTCCAGACCAGAACCCCATTGAGTACTCTTCTCTGTACTCTTCCTAAGTTAAAACATTAGTATTGTGTTGTTTAAAAATTAATATGAACTTGTTTTCTTTGCATTATTTGAGGTCTGAAAACACTGCATCTTTTTTTGTTATTTTGACCAAACTGATATTGTTAATTGATGTTAATTTTACGCAAACACATACCTGTAAATAGTAAAACCAGACAAACTGATAATTTTGCAGTGGTCTCTTAATTATGATGACAATGATGCGAGACACAGATAGAACGTGCACCGCAGTGATTTCAGTTTAATATTCACTTGCAAAACAAAATAGCTCGTTGAAAAAGAACAGATTTCTTTCAGATTAGTCTTGTTTTAAAGACTGGACTGGACACTATTTCACACTTTTAGATTGCTGATATTGATAGGCCTATTTAACACATTTTTATCTTCTTTATTTAATATCAAGGACATTGTGTAACACTCTGGGAAATAACTGTGAAAGATTGTCCAATGTGTGCTCTTTATAACAAGACTAATCTGAAATAAATCAACTCAATGAGCTATAGAGATTAAGAAGGGATCGTGGAAATAATTGTGTGTGTTCCATCTACCAAATATATGAATAATAATGCCACTGTTGGCATTATTATATCCCAACATTGCATAACAAACTGAAATAAGGTAGTATAACTAAGCAATGTAGGCATAGGCCTATTCTTTTTTTAAACTTGGTAGGCCTCATAATTGTATTGATATATGATATTTGATGTTTTAAACATGGTAGGCTTATGTGTGTAAGAGTCTAGTGTGTTGAGTTGGAGAAGGAGGAAGCTCCTTTTTTTTCATTTTTCATATTTTTGGGCTGGTTGTCAGCGTTAATGTAGGCTGGTAGGATTCTCAAAGCAGGTTTGATGCACCACATCCACTTCTCCTCCAAATGTTCTTTAAAGAAAATATAAATGTAATCTGTGTGATCTGCTGCTTCAGTCCTCTCTGCTCACCAAAAACATTGCTCAAATGATGCTTCTTGTCTCCACACACACCTGCACTCAATCCCCTGATTGAGCCGGCTCATTCGCTGGAGCCTTCCCCCTCCTCACTGGCCTTTGTTTTACAGTTAAAGGCACACTCCACCATTCCTCTCAAAGTTTTGTTTCCCCTCTGCCACACTGTACAACTGTTTTACCGACTCAAGGCTGCCAGATGGTACTGGCAAGTGTAAATGGGATCCCAAGACAAGGGAAAATACCACTTCTACCACTCCCCCGGGCGTGTATGAGTTAGAGCAGATGCCCTTCTGCATTTACAATGCCCCCGTAATATACAGGGGCTGATGCAACACAGCCAGGGAAAATGATAAAACAAGTCGCTCCCAATATACCTTCACAATTGGTAGTATATTCCGGAGATTTCGACAGCCACCTCCACCACCTTGCACAGATATTTAAAAAGCTCCACAACCATGGACTGAAGCTACAACCCCGCAAGTGTTACCTGTTCCAACACAAAGTAACCATGTCATCAATGAGTCCAGTCCGTGACCATGTGTCCATGCGGTGGTGAAGCAGGCAAAGTCATTCCTGGGCTAAGCTGGGTATTACAAAAATTGCTGCAACTTTAAATCCTTTGTTGCTGGGCACTGCGCCTAAAAGCAAAAGTTCTGTTCTGGTGGGCTGGACCTCTGACTTCCAGAAGGCCTCTAAACAGCCTCAAAGCCACCTTGTTTAATGCACTGGGTGCTGTAGAGAAGCTTTGGATGGCCCAGCTACATAATTACATGATACACAATACATTCCTGCTATTCCCCTGCTGCGATTAATAAATTACATCTTATCCTATCGTATCACCCAAGGATCCATAACCATACTATGGATGCCTTGCCAAGAATGCTTGAGCAAAATCCTCCATAGTCAGACCAAAAAAAAGGACATCAAGAGTAGCCCGAAGAAATTCTCCATCACACTAAGCAACTGGGAGGGTATTGCACTCAGCAGGCACTCCTGGAGAAAATTCTTGCAGGAAGGGGCTGCGTGGGTGGTGGAGGTATCGCTGGGCTGTACAGGGCTGTCTGGACGGGCTGAGTGGAGGCTCGACAGCTGGGCCGCGGTAGTCACTCCTTGGAGGGCCCAGAAAAGCCTTCAGTAGGGCCCCCTCCACCAGGGTGACAGGCATCATCCCCTCCCCCATCTCCTTCCTGGAGCATGGGGCCTTGGGCTACTGTGCTGGCTGGCTAGTCCTGGGCTTCTGCAGGCTAGTTCCAGGGGTGGCTAGCCACAGCCGGTTGCTCGTAGCGGTCGCTGCGCTGCCTCCCCCCCGTCCTCCACCGGCGACCGTTGCTGCCATCTGAGAAAGGCTGGTGCTGGGAGGTGGCTGCCTGTCGCCGCGGGTGGTGGGTCGCTGACATGTCAGAGCTCTCGAGTGTGTGTGGTGGTGGCTGGTTTAACCTGTGTGCCTTGAATAACAATGCAGCACAGGTGTGCAGCCTCACCCAGCCCCAGAGTTGTTCTGGGCCCTTTTTTATTATTTTCTTTCTAGAATGTTATGTAAAGGCTATTTGTTATATTAGAGAATTCTCCAATATAAAAACAAAAACTATATTTATATCTGTACAAACCATCTGTAGGCGATTTACCACTGGTACATACATTAAAATTGCAACAACGGGGAATATAATTCAATCATGAAAAAAAGTAGGGCTGGGAGAATTAACGTTTTAGTTCAGTTCAGTTCATATTTATTGTCTTGCAAGGGAAACTCACTTTGCAGCAGGGCATGATAGATATTACAAATACATGAATATACAAATAACAAATAACATAAGTGGTAGGAGCAGCAGTGTGACACAGAGAAAGTGTCAAGTGTATAAGACAAAGTGCAAGATTCTAATTATTGTGCAAATTTAGCAAATGTATTCCGCATGGTACAAAGGAGAATTTATATGTATTGCTCTTGGTAATCTATACCTTCAGCCTGAGGGGAGGAGAGCTAGCTCCTCATCCCTAATACTGACTTTATCTTCCTCATGACTTGCTGGTTCAAATGATCTAAAAGAGCTGGCTGCTGCACACCAATTATTTGACCAGCCACCGTCACAACATTGCCCAACTTTTTCCTGTTTTGCAGGTTTAAGTTGCCGTGCCAGGCAACACATGAGAATATAGAAATGGACTCAATAGAACATCTGTAAAATAGCACCATAAGCTTCCTATATTGAAAACATTGCGCCTCCACAGAAAGTACATTCTTTGCTGGCATTTGTTATAGATTGCACTTGTGTTAACGAACTTGTGTTAACATTAACAAAATGTTTAAATGCGTTTACTTTGATACGTTTCCATCTTATTAATTTTGTATTGCAAAAGCGATTTGATATGGTTTCTGGTTTATTTTTCATAAGACAGTGACATCCCCAACCAACTTTTCTAACCAATTACAGAAGTAGTTTGCTCAGGCATTTTAAATATTGCAGTGTAAACACAAATCAACCAAGCTGTTGTTAAAGGTACAATTTAAGAGTTGTAAAGAGAGTGCAAGATTTTGAAACTAAAAGATCTGCTCCCTCCCTCCCTACGTTTTTCCACCATTCAGAAGTGCTGCATTTCACACACCTGTGATTGACAGGCAATATGGATTCCCCAAACCAATCACAGAAAAGAAGTGCTGCTTGGTCAGAAATGAGCAGGGAGCAGTCTAAAATCTAAATTGGCTCATACAGAGGCAGGCGCAGTCAACTCGAAATGGATATTCTCTCGCGCATTTCACTCACTAATAGCTGACAGATTGGCTATACCATTTCTAACAAATTCTACTCAAATAATAACCCTTATATCTTACCTACAGCACATTTATATTTCTGCATCTAATATGTTTGATGGAAATGACTGTTCCCAGGAGAGTCTGTTTACAGTACATTAGATGCCATTGAAAGTAGTATTTCAAATATACTTCCTTTGTGTTCATTGATTTAATTTGGTGAATCTACATAAAAATATTTTGATGATAATTGATTCATTGCGATTATTTACAGCACATTTTATTAATCCATTCCAAACCCTAAAATGTATTCTGTTATTGATGCAGTTCTCAGTGGCATGCAGCGGGTTCCTCCAACCACAGGACACTGTGAAGGTGAAGAAACCTCTTTATCGTCAGGTGGCGGTACAGTAGTCAGCGCTCTCTCGAGTGTGTGTGGTGGTGGCTGGTGCTACCTTTGGGCCTTGAACAAGAACAACATTTACAACAATATGAAAGTACATGCGACAAGTAGGGCAACACAAGTAAGAACAGCAATTAATGAAAAATTATTAATTCAGTAGTATGGTGTCTATTAAAATGCACATGCATATATATATATATATATATATATATATATATATACATATACATATATATATATATATATATATATATATACATATATATATACATATATATACATATACATATATATACATATATATATTAAAATGAACACGACAGACGATAAAAGTAAAAACACAACTCAGAAATCCCATCAATCATGGTGTTTTATTTTGAAATGTCTTATTTTGGTAAATGTCCGGAAAATCTATGCCGTCGTGGTGCCTGACTTCCTGCCCAGCTTGACACATTCGCTGACGATTTGAGAAAATCTTAGACCTGAAGTCTGAGCGATCGCTGCACGCCGCGGCCGATCGGTGCCGATCGGCGCCCTTCCACGTCCGGTGTGCACGGCCTCGTTGGTTAACATGGGCGCGAAAGAATTTTCCGCGCTGATCGCCAGTGTGTCCGCGCCCTAATGCTTCAGAAATCTGATTCATGGATCATTATAAAATTAATACTTTTGTTTTTTCATTGGCTGCTTGCCAGATAAAGCAGGCACATTTAAGACAGTTTGCACTCTGGTAACTAGTGATGGGCATTTCCTATTATTTTATGTTCTAGACTAAATTAACGATTGAATCGATTAATAATTGTGTGTGTGTGCTTAATGCATTAGTGCCTGAGTGTGTGTTGGTCTATACGTGAACATTTCTTAAGCCACATTATAGATGCAAATATGTTTCTGTGTGTGTTTGCCCCAACAATGTACTGAAGGCAGTAGAGAAGCAAAGAAAGAGAAAGAAAACTGAGAACGAGTCAGTGAGACAAAGTGACTAGAGAGAGGTATTTATTCACTGTACCTGGTTGTATTTCCAGGTCAAAAAGCAGAGCAATGAAGAACATCTCGCCTTCAAAGAGCCTACACCCAAAAACCAAATGGCCACTCAATGTATTTGCACTTTCATACATCTGCCAAGAGGAGTTCCTCTCTTATGCACTTATTTTCATCCCTTGCTTTTCTGCTACTGTGCAGGCATGACTGACAGAGCTGGGGGAGGCCATGATCCCACACACATTATATGGTGATCAGCTCCATGGATGGGTGGACGAGAGAGAGAGAGAGAGAGAGAGAGAGAGAGAGAGAGAGAGAGAGAGCACTGTCTCTCCAACCTTCAAGGCAGTTGAAGCCTTATTCCAATGAAAGACTTAATTTCAAAATGTCTTTCAGGATGCATGTTAGAAATTGAACAACAGCTCCAATGAGGGCATGGCCTTGGTGTGCTCCACCATAGTCACACACCTCACAGGAGCCGCTCAGCAGATTGAATTACAAAAGCGTTGGCTTTTCATTCGTGAATGCATTGTTACGAAAAAGTGAGTCTCACAAATCAGACTTTAGATTAATATCCAAAGTCTGATGGCAGACAAGCTCAAATCTGGGTGAATAGGGCATTTGACTTTCTTTCGCTTGCTTTGTTTCGACCAATTATGTTGCTGGAGGCGGGGATCTGTAATACACATCAAAATCTCCTTCTGAAAGCACCATTCACTCAAGTGCAAATTAGTTTTCTCTGTAAAATATCTCAAACAAAACAGGAGACAAGGTGGAACTCAGTTGTCGGTTTCCGGCCCAGCTCTGTGCCGTCTCTCCCCAGAAGTTCTGCTATAACACAGTAGAACTGCTGGATCTGAGATTACTAAAAAGTAAGATCACTTATCAAGGATTAATGGAAATTAGTTTGGATAGGCTAACTCTCTCTATATATTTCTCCCCGCCAAAGTCAAAATCAAAGATGCTTCATTGGCATAGCAAGCTTTGGAAGCTTCATCTACAAAACACACACACACACACACACACCTCAAACACCACGGTGGCCATATTATGCAACCGTCCTATATCAAATGGAGCGACCAAGAGACGTGTCATTCTCCATGGTTTTAAGGTGAATGCAACGTAAGAAACAGCAAAACAACCAAGAGCATGCGTGCAGAAGTGTTGGTCCTGCTCAAATGTCAGACTTTATGCCTAACTTCATTTCAAAAGCAAACAGCTTGACATTTGTGTCTGTTTCTCTTCTGCAGTATAATAGGTCATTTACAAATAGAAAGAAAGTCTGTGTGGTTGTGTATGTGTGTGTGTGTGTGTGTGTGTGTGTGTAGTAGTAAAATATGGTACTTCTATCTAACTATTTGTGAATATGAATGGATATTACAGTTATATGACAGACACACACACATAAAATGAATATCTTTTTATTTTTAGAGCAGGGTCTGTGACATTAGAAATGACACCACGCAGGTTTCGCTTAAATAAAATACAACTGCAATAGTATCCACATCAAAGTTTGATGAATTTGAAAATAGGGATACTTGTGGAAATACAGATGAGAAGGATGAGTGTATAGACAGATCATAGGCAAATCAAAATGTAACTTACTGAAGTGAGTTATTGAGTCTTTGACAGTGCTCTGAGAGTTAGAGCAGAGTCTAGACAGGAGTCTGCCGGTGAACAGGCGTAAACTCCACAATTAATGGAAAATCTGAAAACTACTTAAAGTTAAAGGTACTATGTGGGAGAGTCAGAAATGATGGCCCCTTTGGCCGGTCAGTGAACTGCAGCCTGCTGGAGCTCATACATTCAGAGTTCCGTGGGTTGAGCCAATAACAATCATAAACTAATGTTAGTTATAATCATAAATAAACATACACATTTAAAAGTTATGAAACAACATATACTTTTGCCATTATCCATGCTCAGACATCACTTCCTTCCTTCTTCCTGGCAAAACCGGCCCGGTTCAAATATAATAGAAATCACCCCACAGGCTGTTTTACGCAGCAAAGAGAGTCGAGGATGGTCACATTTTTTTAAGCTAAATTACAACCTGTTTTACAAATTACAAACCAAATATTGGCAATTTAAAGTGATTCATGCATGTAAAAATCATACACGTAGTCCCTTTAACAATAATAAGAGGTTCTGTTGCATTAGACAACAGGTTGATACATTTCTGTAGATTTAAAAAACATACATAGAAACAATTATGATGTTGCCACTGAAACCAAAGAGAACAAAAAGTACAGGAGCTGAGCGCTGCCATGGGTGGTATAACATTTTTGGGCCTGTTTTGTTTTTGAGACAATAACTCATTATCACGACATAACCAACTTGGTTTTGTCATGATAACAAATTAATTAACAAATTAAGTTATCTCAGGCTCAATAATTCACTCAATAATTCACTCGTTATCTCAAGAAAACCAACTTGGTTTTGTCGTGATAATGCAATAATTAACTTTATTATTTATTATTTATATTTATTACTTTATTATTATCTTTGGTTATTTTTAATTATCCCAGGATCACAACAAAACCAAGTTGGTCATGATGAGATAATGAGTTATTATCTCGTTATCACGACAAAACAGGCACAAAAATATTATACCACCCATGGCAGCAAACTGCCAAATTCTGGTCCGCTTGAAAACTTAGTCTTAGTCCTCTTCCAAGTGAACCGAACTTGGGTTTGGTTAAAGCAAGTCATTTGGAGCTTTTAAAGTCATTCCATTAAGATGAGACGGATTCCAATAGCTAAGCATAGTGTAGATATAGCAGCCTAATAAAGTCACTGATCACTCAACGTTAACAGAACATTTAGAGCGTTTACAACATTAGAGATACTAACTTTTAATTGGTCATGGCGCAATCCCACCAGGTCAGAAGGGTATGTGCTTTGAATTCATGGCATGCTGTGTTTATTAATTACAATAAGTGTTGTGTTTATTAATTACAATAAGCTTCCTCTGTGTTCCACCGGGGCACGATGTTGCATATGTTTCTTGCTGCTTACATATTTTCTAAATATAGTCCTGTTCTAAATGTTTCCTGTTTTCCCGTTATTATATTTCTCGAGAAACGGGAAATGGTTTCCTGTTTTCCCAGGATTAAACCCCACTGTGTTACATAGTCCTCTTTAAAGACTGTGTGTTCAGCAGAAGGCCGAGGGTGTGGCGGTCCTTTGTACCTGCTGCTGTCAGCTCGTTTAATGACCTGCTGGAACCGCTGCTGTACTGTTGTCAGTTTTCAGTGCTTGTTATGTGGTTGTATGCCTGTGGGTTTCTCTATCGTTCTATCGTCTATCTATCTATCGATCTATCTAACTATGTAAAGTACTAAATCATTCATTCCTCTGTTCATAATATTTCCTGTTTGTGGTGGCACCTGGGGCACATGTATGTAGCATTCAGGATGTTTCGTCCTTTGTACTATATTTGTACTATACTAGTATGTTCATAACAAACCAGTCTTGCTTATTCAAGACCAAGACATAGACCATCAAGATTGCTTTGACAATAAGTCTTCTTCATCATCTGCTGTGCTTGTTATATTTGGATATGTATTTTACGCATGGATCCCACATTTACATTTTCAGTGGAATCAAGAATTGTGTGACTTGAAATAAGACAACCTTACGACAACCTTACAACCTTAAGACAACTATACATTATAAACATATATATATATATATATATATTCATGACGCAGGATCTGCTCAAAGGGTTTGTGCATGGGAATGTAAAGGTAAGCAAAGGAAACAACATCATATGAAGGAGGTACTTGGGGATGGCTGTGGGGGGAGACAGGGAGAAAAAGAAAGCATGCCCCCCCTTCTTTAGTCTTGGATGTGACCTGACCCATTGGGCGGACGTCGGACCCACACTGGCACTACTGTGTGTCATAGCAGACTCATAAATAGCATTAAGAATGCACTGGACCAGCGGTATCCCTGCTCCTGTGTCGGGGAAAGACAATGGAGTGGAGTGGAGCCCATGAATTATTGAGCCTTTGCTGTATCAAAAGCAGCAGGGGGATAATATTTGTGTTTGGAGAAAACAAAAAAAGAAAAGAAACGCTGGCAGGTCAGGATGGAGAGTTGAGGGGGACTACCAGGAAATCTGTCTTCGCCAACTCTACCATATGGAAAGAAAATACTTGTAGTTATTTTTATGTATAAATAGAAGCCTTTATGGGCTGTGCACCAATCCCCAGGATGTTACACTTTGAGACAAGACACAAAATGAAGGGAAGGAGTATTTCTATCTTGAACTTTGAACCATGTGATGCCTCATGCCTGGACCTGGAAATGGTGAGTTTTGTTGTCAGACTAGTGGTGCGCAAACAGCTTCATTGACATCAATGTATCTTTATATAGATACGTTGATCTGGGAAATGTACACCTACGAACGACAGACAGGAAAATGTCTTAAATATCTAGGAGAATATTTTTCTCATAAGATTTTGTTCTTCTTTCCCTGTCTTTTGTTCTATTTACTAATTCATTTACTAATCAAGCATTTATCCAAAATACTTATGCTTTTATAAGTAGAGGTTAGGCATCTTGTTCAAGGATCTCCAGAGGTAGGCTGCAGACATTGGGGATGGACCCCAGTGCCTTTCAGCTGGGAGTGGAGCACCCTGCCCCCTGTTCAGTTCAAATACATGCTGGACCCTGATTCCACCTCATTCAAACATTGTTTATTTCTCTCTATTTACAGCAATATTATATTCTTTTATATATAAAAATGTATTATAAAATACATATAATACACATAAGGAAAAGGTGGTTTCAAAGAAAACAAAGTCTCAGCCAATATTGTGAATTTGATTTGCCCACTTCTTTTGGTAGCTCTTCTAGCCAATTCAAAGTTAGCACTCATATAAACTTCTCGCCATATGTACCACTATACTATTTTAATAACATGGGCTTGCTGTTTTTTATGCCAATTGATGGAAACTAGGAATTACAATTGCATTTAGTCAGCCTTTAAATTTGTTTTACGGTTAACGTTTGCCCAATCTAAACTTAAGCATATGAAGCAGAGACAATGTGCCATTATAATAGCCTACAGTCTCTTCTCCATGCCTAATTGTAAAATCACAAATCCTCACTCTGCATTATTTTCACTTTCGAATAGTCAACCTTTCATGTTGATAAAATAAAAATGGAAAGAACATGCACTGTTGTTGAAAACCTGTCAGACCCCAGGTACACCTCTGGGTGTTAAAGATTTCAGAAGATTGTCTCAGTCCTGTTGCAATTC
>OMNR01012039.1:5280-17569 GCA_900303205.1 Mora moro
TTTTTTCCTCGCGCAAGCCTGCTGGTCTGGCCACGCGCCACGCCGCCGTTCGCCGCAAAGCTGCTCAAACCAAACCATTCCCTTATATGGTAATAACAGAATGCAGCGCCACTTCCTTTGTCTCGCCGTCGGAATGTGTGTGTGTGGTTCTAGCACCGCGCGGTGGCCAAGTTGTAAACTGCAACCGAGGCACCAGGAAGTGATGCGTCATAGGGGCGCTGTTCTGGGATGTGACGACCGTTGTTAATGACCATTTTCTTTCTTTCTTTCTTTTCTACACTTTCTGCAGTTCAGCCATGGAAGATGAAATCGCCGCACTGGTTGTTGACAACGGATCCGGTATGTGCAAAGCCGGATTCGCTGGGGACGATGCGCCCCGTGCTGTCTTCCCTTCCATCGTGGGTCGCCCCAGACATCAGGTGAGCTACTGTTGATCTTCACATTTCTCTTCCAGTTTCAAGATTTTGTATTTGTAAGAAAACATGGGAGATGGGTGTTTGACAATCCCACATTTTGGCTAAATATAACAACAAAACTACATTCCTATGTAATTTGCTGTAAACTACATGCTACAACTCTGGACTAATGAGGTGTTCCTCTTGTGTTCCCAGGGTGTGATGGTTGGCATGGGCCAGAAGGACAGCTACGTCGGTGACGAGGCTCAGAGCAAGAGGGGTATCCTGACCCTGAAGTACCCCATCGAGCACGGTATTGTCACCAACTGGGACGACATGGAGAAGATCTGGCATCACACCTTCTACAATGAGCTGAGAGTCGCCCCCGAGGAGCACCCCGTCCTGCTCACAGAGGCTCCCCTCAACCCCAAAGCCAACAGGGAGAAGATGACCCAGGTACACACCCACACCTGCTGTACATGTGCAGGTTCCTGTGCACACCAGTGTTACCTGTCAAGTGTTTAAACTTGACAATCATTCAGACTAAAAGTTGTAGGTTTCACTCTTGTGTTCCTCTTGGTTTCCTCTTACCTGCTCCCCCTTCCTCTCCTCCAGGACCTCTCCTCCTTTATAAGATGATCTCTCCTTTCCTTGGAAAAACAACAGGTCTTTTCCCCTGAATGTGTGCTTTATCTGCACTTGTGGCCATAAATGTAGATAAGACAGTTTACAGCACTGATAAGAGTTCAGTGACTCATTTTAACAGCTGACGTGCACAAGTGTGAAGGAATGCTGGGAGTTTCTGCACCTTTACTAACTCCTCAACGATGCTCACTCTCATGCATGCACTGAGTGCGGTGGCCACAGTGCTTGAGTCCTGGCTCACTTTTAACTTGACATGAACCGCCCATCTCCTCCTCTCCCCACAGATCATGTTCGAGACCTTCAACACCCCCGCCATGTACGTTGCCATCCAGGCTGTGCTGTCCCTGTATGCCTCTGGTCGTACCACCGGTATCGTCATGGACTCCGGTGATGGTGTGACCCACACAGTGCCCATCTATGAGGGTTATGCCCTGCCCCACGCCATCCTGCGTCTTGACTTGGCCGGCCGCGACCTCACAGACTACCTCATGAAGATCCTGACCGAGCGTGGCTACTCCTTCACCACCACAGCCGAGAGGGAAATCGTGCGTGACATCAAGGAGAAGCTGTGCTATGTCGCCCTGGACTTCGAGCAGGAGATGAGCACCGCCGCCTCCTCCTCCTCCCTGGAGAAGAGCTATGAGCTGCCCGACGGACAGGTCATCACCATCGGCAATGAGAGGTTCCGTTGCCCAGAGGCCCTCTTCCAGCCCTCCTTCCTTGGTGAGTTGGCATGTGTATTCCCATAGAGAACCTTCTAAAGCGCCCCACAATCTCGGGGTGCACAGTCTGTCCCCAGTGTTCTCACACAGGTCTCTCCTCTGCCCACAGGTATGGAGTCTTGCGGTATCCACGAGACCACCTACAACAGCATCATGAAGTGTGACGTCGACATCCGTAAGGACCTGTACGCCAACACCGTGCTGTCCGGAGGTACCACCATGTACCCTGGCATCGCTGACCGCATGCAGAAGGAGATCACATCCCTGGCCCCATCCACCATGAAGATCAAGGTGAGCACTTGGCACTGTTGCAGCACACATAGTTGAAAGTCTGTTGGCACGCTTTGTGAGAATCTAGTCTTTGCACATGCTCATGTACCTAATGTGGTGTGGTGTGTCGTCTCCCCCCTGCAGATCATTGCCCCACCAGAGCGTAAATACTCTGTGTGGATCGGAGGCTCCATCCTGGCCTCCCTGTCCACCTTCCAGCAGATGTGGATCAGCAAGCAGGAGTACGACGAGTCTGGCCCCTCCATCGTCCACCGTAAATGCTTCTAAACAGACTGTTCCTCTCTCCCCTCCTCCCCCACCCCCCCGACCAAACGGCCAACGACTTCAGCTCTGCGCAAACCATACGCACCATACATTCTCATACACGCTCAGGCGCAGAGCCTAGACGACCAACTCATTGGCATGGCTTCAGTTATTTTTGGCGCTTGACTCAGGATTTAAAAAAAAAAAAAAAACTGGAACGGTGAAGTGAAGTGACGGTAATGTTTTTTGGCTAGTTTAAAAAAAAAGCACCCCAAGGTTTTACAGTTGCATCTGAGGACTTTAAAAAAAAAAATGTACATTTTGTTTTTTTTTCTTTGAGTCATTCCAAATGTTTGTTAACTGCATTGTTCAAACACATTATTCCAAATGTTAACTGCATTGTTCAGACACGTATTTGCCTCTGTGAAGGCTGCCCAGTGGTCGGCGTATACTTAAACATTGTTGTAGTATCGCTTGTATGTAAATTATGTCTGGGTTTTTTGTACTTTCAGCCTTAAAGATATCTTGGTCCTGTTTAATTTCTTTTTGTTATGCAAAGCCCACTCGTGACCTCTTCTTTCCCCTGTTGGAGGGTCCATCCTGGGGTGGTTGGGCAAGGGGTCTCTACATGCTGGGGTAACATGGGGTGCCAGACTGGTGGGGCCAACCTGTACACTGACTAAACAATCCCAATAAAGTGCACACGTGTTCCGACATGATTTCTGCCTCGTGTCTCTTGTTTGCTAATGATTCATATTTCTTGTCCTTTGCAATGACAGACTTAAAAGTAGTGATGTAGTATATTAAGCAGATTCACAATATCAATTCCTTTGAAAATTAGAAACCTTAGATCAATTTATTCTTGGCCTTTAGCACAAAACTAAATCTGTTAAATTATAATTCATACAAAAGGGGTAACAAGGTAATTGATAAGGTCATGCAGTTGCCTTGCTGTTGGAAAGTTTAACAAAGTTATATTTGGCTCAAGACCGATTAAATAAAGTAAACACGAGTCATTCCATTGACTGGAAGTGCATGACATCAATTCCCCGAAATGCTACGCAGGCTCATCCTACCCTCAGATTGGTATAAAATATTGAGTAAGACTTCTCTAGATGACTGAACTGAAAGGGAACGAACACTGCATGCATTATAGGCGTATGCATTGCTTTGTGAACCTTGGATCACAAAATATATTTTCTAACGATGGAGAAAGTATTTCCTCAAATAACTAGGTGGAAGTCTTGACAGCTTTCGTGTATTCATCTATTGTTTCTAACGCTATCGTGATAATTTAAGTTGATTTAACAAGGTTCATTTAACATTCCTATGAACATGAAATTTATCATATGCATTTAAATGCAATGTAGCCTATGTTCAGCTTCAAATGGTGTCCAAAGTGAGCAAAACTAATTGAAGTCAGTTAACTAATTTCAACATATATTGGATTCCTAATAATTCATCCTATACTACGAAACTGCCTTTTTTAGTCTCAGTTTGTGTCATCTTTAGTCAGTTGGTCAACGCCATGAAATCTGCGGAGCTCAGCATATAAGGCCCAATACTCCTTATGTTTCCAATCAAACAAAAGAACAGCTTACTTAGTAAGAAACGGTATTCTGCTGACGCTCACCTGCAGAGATTGTTTATATTAATCCCCTCTGTAGCCAGCCCCTCATTACAAACTCTGTATTGCTCATTTGATTTATATTGTATTGTTCTTTATAGGCCTTCTTAAAAAACCACGGCGTGTATAAAGGTTGAATTGAATGGTAAAAAATATATAGAGATCGCACATGGGTATATAATAACTATTGAAAGATTTATAGATCTAAAGATCTATAATAACTATTGAAATATCTATAAAGATATACAATAACGTTTTGCATTAAGATGCTTATCTTGATAATTACTTCGCATCGCAAGGTTGTATGTAGAAAATGGTCTTAATCAGACCAGTGAAGAGGTGTGTCGTGAAATGCATTCACCATGGGCTCTTCGTGGGCTCTCCTGTGGGCTCTCCTGTGGGCTCTCCGTGGGCTCTCCTGTGGGCTCTCCGTGGGCCCTCCGTGGGCCCTCCGTGGGCTCTCCGTGGGCCCTCCGTGGGCTCTCCGTGGGCTCTCCTACATCGTGGAGGAGTTATTACAGTTTCATAGTTAAGGCAGCAGATGGCGCACGCATGCATTTTTCCTATAGATCTTTCAATATGACTACATCGCATATGGTTGGTTTCCAATGCATGTACCATGCGTGTATACATGGGCCTATATAATTACATTGTAATTCTACGTAATTCAAGCTAAGCTAAAAAAAAAAGATATATCAGTAGGCCTACCCATATGCGATTAAAGTGGCGCAATGGATGCTGACATTTTGGGAGCAGGCATGCAGAGATCGCGTGAAAGGAATTGCATCTCAAGTCATTTATTTATTTATTTAGTTATTTATGATGCACATTTAAAAACAACCAGCTTTGACCAAAGATGCATTTGCAGATATGGGCATCGAGATCTAAAAAAAACCCCATGAGGATAGAGCTATGGGAATAAAAGATGGATGATCTGACCGCATATGTAGGCCTACCCTCATGCTGCTGCTGCTAAAACACGATGGACCCTGGCCTAGTTTAATGCAGTAGGCCTACCACGACCACATTGTGGGTACACGACATGCCTAGGCGGACTTTAAAACAAAAATAAAAAAGGATGATAACCAAAGGCATGTATGTTAACAGCAGAGTGTTGCGTGCATGTTTTCGCGTGTGCAACCACGCATTTACATAAATAGGGCCTTATATGTATTATGTCTGCCGCTAGGGCATTTTAACCCAAGGTGTTTGTGATTTTGCTGAGGTTGCCTCCCTCTTATATGATATCATTTTACTGCCGTGCTAGCAAAACGATCTGATCAGCCAGTGTGCGTGTGTGTGGGCGTGCACGTATGATTCATTTTTTGCATGTCTACTTGAGTGTGCGTCACAGTGAATTCCTGAGCTTGCATGCGACTTATTTAGAGCATACGTATTTGTCAGTTTGACTGTGTTTATGTGTGGGTCTGTGCAGGGGCGGTCTGCGAAATGAGGACACCCAGGTGTGTTGCTTGTAACCCAGTTTTATCTCAGTGAACTGCTCTTCACAGTAAGGACTAAGGGTCTTGTGTGTTTACAAAAGGAGGCCTACTTTACGCCCCCAATGTCCAGGAAACAGCACAGGGTTCCTGAAGTGTAGCTTATGTCCATGGTTATGCAACTATGCCAAAAGGGTCATGTCTGCAGTTCACGTATCTTCCAGCAGAGGGAGGCACTGCTTTACATGTGACTATATGGCAACTGAACTAGGTGAAAGGCAAAAAGAAGGTTAGCACTGCTGACAGAATGGGGCCTTCAGAGGATAGATCACATTTGTGTTACATAGCGCAATATAATTTACCCATAGGCCACTGCAATGCAGTCATGGTGTTATGATGCCTAAAAGAGTCATTACACTATTTTGATACTGTGCATCATATGTAACAGGATAACGGGGTCGTCAAACATCATGTTTTACATAACAAAGACGGTACAACAACACAGGTGTAGTGTGTTACAGAGATATGGAGGAGAGGCGCGGTTTAGGACAAGAGCAGCCCTGTCAGATGAGCTGAGGTGTGGAGGCGCCCCTGGGCGTTCAGTATCTGTCGTGTTGTGGTTTGAATGGTCTTGACACAATGCCAATACACCGCCCCTCCCTTTGCCCATATTTATTACCCAAACCAACCACAGCTCCCACTATCCCCTCCCCTGGCCGCCCCCCCATCCTCCTCATTTTGCTTCGCAGCGGTGCCTGCAGATCGCTGTAGCAGCAGATGGTTCCTGCATCGTGTCGTCCTATCGCAGTAGTGAAGCTCGACCACATTTTTCCTCAAGTAATCTCGGCTGCGGCTCCTCCGATATCTAAACCGCGCGCTTTGGGAAACGGGGAAAGACATGCGCGTCTATACGCACAACGCATTTGCGCATGTGCACGCAGCACGAGCAGTACACACACACACACACACACACACAACTGAACTGTCTTTATTGGGGTTCGTAACAGTCATTTGTGAGTCTGTTTGATATCTGTTTGCGTAATGAGGGGGGGCACTACAATTCGGTGTTTAACTTTGTGTCCGTAATAACCAGACCATAATAAGCAAGCCTATTAAGACTTAATATGTTGTTTGTTGTCACCGTCTTTTTTCCATAGAATTATTAAAAGGTCTGCGTGTTTGTACTCATGTCAGGACAGTCTGTCCCTTTCGCTCTGCCAGCCTCCCCCCCTCCCCCTTTATTAAGCTCCTCACCCATCACACCCTCCCACTGCCTCCTCCTCTCTGAATGATGGGCACCCCAGAAGAACGTGTGTAAGAGGAGTGTCAATCATCACAGTGGCAAGTTTATTACATCTTGGGGGGGAGGATTTGTGTACTGTGTGTGTGTGTGTGTGTGTGAGAGAGAGAGAGAGAGAGGTGAGAGACTACTGGCATTTTTTTATATGAATATATGACACTGTAATTAACCTTCCCCACAAGCGATCCAACCATGCAATCATGTTGCTGCATTGCAGTAGCGTCTCGCTAGCCACATCACACTGGAATGCTTGTGTAGAGCTGAGATAAGGTATGATGAATGACATGGCCCCATGGGCATGAAGGCTCACTGTAATAACGCATGTGTGGGTGTGTCCATCTTTCTTATGCCTATCTGCCATCTGTGTGTGTGTGTGTGTGCCACACACACAATGAAGAAGTAGTTTTTTTTATTATGAGTGTTATGGGTTATATATAAAAGCATGGTCCTGTACATTAGGTCCTAGCTTTGCCTTGAAGACACACCTCGAAACGTAAGCATCTATCTCTCTGTCTACCTATCTAGTCAGCAAAATAAAGATTTTACCACATCTGACGGCTGGTTGAGACACTATGAATATATACTTGCAAATATACAGACATAAGGTTATTATATAGAAATATCTATCTTGTTGATATTTGGAGTGGGTGACAAAGAGGTTAAGTGCTTATGACTAAAAGAGGTAGCTAGCAGTTATTCTTGCAATTGATATATAAAGATGGGTTCGGAGCTAGAGTTGGGTCGCCTTCAGCCAAGCCAGTTGTTGTTTAGACTGTAGGCCATAACCTATCAAACATCTGCTCCTGCTTTAATGCACATCACTTTTAAGGTTGGTGATGTCAAAACTATACTTTGTCTTTGCCTTTTAGTTTGCCCTATTTTATTCATTGCAAACAAGAGGAAAACGAAAAACACGACCAAAAAAAAAGCCCATTGGGAAACTGTGAATTAATATTTGTTCTTGCTTTGGGGGTAGGCCAGCTAAACTATCAATGTAAACGTAACTTAGGCCCTGTATACAATATATAGGCTATATAACGCAAGACGCTAAACATGCTTTCTTAACGCAAAAAAATGACCAAAGATTAGATTAATATTATATTACACTACAGCCTACTTCTGATTAATTTAAAGATTAGAACAGTATAATTAATGTTCTGCATCTTAAAACTCAACTGTTTTTGTTGGTAGACTACAGTGCTTATTGTTAAAAATATATATATAAAGAAAATAAAAAAAAGGTCTAAGTGCAAGCGTAGAACTAGCACCAAAAAGACTAATAGACTAAATAAACAAACAAAAAAAACAAAAAAAAAGGTTTTTTAAAAAACTACCCACCTCAGAGACACCGATGGGCATAAAGACCTATATAGACCTATATAGGCCTATTATTGGGGGGAAAAGCAAAACAATGCTGCTTTCAGTATGCAAAAAAAACCACAATAGGCCCTAATCTGAAGACATTGTCTGAATTCCCAGTCGGAGCGAGCGAGAACAAAGGCTAGCTTGGTCTTCTCGGGCGCTGGGGATGGGACATAACTCTGATCTCTTCCTGGCAACTCCATCCCGGGTCCCGTCAGGGGTGACAGGCACAGCGAGACGACGGGTCAGCGGGGTGAAGGCTGCTGCTGGCGCAGCCGCCATTATCGGTCCGACTCGGTCGTTTTTGTGTCCGCAAAAGCTAAAGTAGAAACAAATACGAATGTATGTTGTGTTCTAATCGTGTCATTTTCCCCCGGTTGGACGTTATTGTAGCCCTAAGTTGTTGCCTTTGGCGTCCGAGGTATCGACCGACGCGGCGAAGCGGCGGTAGTTATTCAGATGAGCTTATGCTCTCGTTTCTTTCCAGTTTTGTCGCTCTTCCTCAATCGCGCCCTGGCGGGGGGTGCCTTGAAACAGTCCAACAGGAAGATGGGGAAGGGTGGGCTTGGCGTGGGGAGTTTGAAACCGCCTCATATATATATTTTTTGCATCAACATATTTGTCACGCTAGATTGTAGAGCGGTTTACTTCAAACGAAACTCGTTGATACACCTCCGAAAGGAACAGCGGTATGGGTCTATGATACGCAATTGAGAATAGTAAATACACGGGACGATTTTAGAATAACTATTCACACGCGTTCCGTTGGAAAAGGTCGACCCCCCAACCCTGTTTTCTGCATTATGTCTCTGAATGAGTCCACCACTTTTCTCCTTTTCTGATGCTAATCAATTTCTCCCACTCAGACACAGTATACATTATGCACAAGAAGACAGTCGGCGTTACCTAATCTATTGTGCGCACTGAGATAAGGGTTTGAGATTGGAATACTGTTTTCAAATAGCAAGTGGTAAAAATGCAGCAGTCAATATGTGGTCAATAGCTCATACATAATTTTTTGCAAATAATGCGACCACCTGGTGTTGGATGCATACACTCTTAATGAAATATTAGCATTTGTTAAATTTGACGTTATATGGTTGCTTGGATAAATCCGCAGCTAAACCACACCGGGGTCAACGTACGATCTCGTGTAGCGCAGTAAACGTGTAGTGCATTTCAGATTAAATTCTGCTTGTATTAGCTATTTCCCCGTGTGTGCAATGCTCTTGCGAAAGTCCAAGGACGATTCCCCGCGCGGAGCGCCTCATCTGCGTCCTGCGCGACCGCGCGCATCTATTTTAACCAGCGTGGAAGTGGGGAGTCGCCTTGAAACTGCCGCCCCCTCCTAAAAAATTCCCACTGCTTGTTTTGATCATTCGGTCTTGAAGGAAGAGGGGACCTTGAAACGGCTCAACCTCCTTGGACCATAATTGGTTTTATAGAACTGGCGAGCAGCCAAAATGTTTACATCGCGTTGAAGGACACTTTAAGCGGCCTATCAGAGAGGCCGTTGTTCAGCGTGTCAGGTTGGGTGGAGAGGGCGGGCCTTGTAAAACAATGCTTGTTTCATTGCTGAGGAGTTTACCGACGCGTGAGGGGCTCTCTCCCCCCGTTATCCCACAGTTTACCTTCGGACGAGCCTGTAATGGACTATTCCAGTTCTTTCAGCAGGCGTTTGGATTTTGAGAATCATTGGCATATTTTCCTGCTCAGAGTTTCCCATTCAAGTAAGGAGAGGACATGTTCGTTCTAACTTGGTGTTTTAAAGTCGCAATTCCCGACGAGTTTACAAACGTGACATTGTTGTAGAAAAAGGCGCGTGTCCTAACAACCCAAAATCTGCATAATTTTTCTAAAATTGGCCGTTGCGTTACCTGCACAAAAAAAACCAAACACTCCCGGGATGTTTTCTTCGAGGAAGTTTTTCGCTGTCTCGCAGTGGAACCACGAAAAGTTTGAAACGTGGCTGATCCGCTGCACTTCTGGTTCGGCAGCCTCATGGCTCTCTCGACCATAAAATATCATAAGTCCACCGCGGAAAGATTTCCAAGGCGCCCGGAGAAAGCGTTTTGTTTCGGTTTTTGAAAGCGTTTTGGATTTAGTTTGTAATGTGATCTCCACACGAGCCGTCCTCTCGCCGCCCGCCCGCCGCCCGCCCGGGGATCACGAGCCGCGGCGGAGCTCCGTGTTAGCTCGCGGCTCGCGGCTCCTGAAGGTTAATACGACTTTCGCCCCTTTTGACATTTTTATCAAACTAACTATTATACACGAAGTGTGTGTTAATGTGCCGACCATGTGGCGTCTCATGGGGAACTCGGGGCCAGCTTGTTTTCCATACATTTTAATTCCATGGTATATATATATTTTTTTTTAGACAGAATAGAAGCGGATACTGTTAGGCTAATATTTTTGTTTTTCAAGTTATTTTTTTACGTTTTTGTTTTTAAACGTTCGCCGTGTCGCGACAGGGAACCTAAAAAGTGCTAAAACTGTTCATGGGTTTTTTTGCGCATTGAAAACAACGCATTTCTAGCTCGGCTGAATAAACCGCGATTAATCAAGAATAACATCTATTTTGTCTAAACACACATTTTGTGGTACTTATTAACAGTAGTCCCGAGAGATGGTATAACAGTGACAACGTCTCGCAAATAGATGATAGTTTTAAACAGCCACCAAGTGTTTACGGGCTTGGTTTTGATTTCTTTCCATGGGCAGCACCCATGTCCATTTGCGAAGTAGTGAAGACTAAATCCGCTTCCACGGGCAACAAAACACCGCCGAGCCGTTGATTAATGATGCAACCTTATTTATTTTTAACTCGTTTGAAATTTATATTTGATGCGCCTTCGGTATTTATGATGTATTGGTTTACATAGGGAGTCGACCGCGTCCTGCGCTGCTCGCTTTACGACTTAAAAAGAACAGCTGGACTAATTAAAATTAAAAAACGGGTAGAAAAGGCGTGTAGACATTGTAGTTTAATATATAAGCCCCTTTCGCCAAGGTGCAGTGGTGTAATTGAGTCGATCGGCTCAATGATCGTCCTGTGACCCAGCGGCCACCGCCTGTGTGTGTGTGTGTGTGTGTTGCCCGAGGAGTCGCAGCCCCGGAACGGCTGCTTGTTCGGTCGGCTACGTGGTGCTGGTGCTGGTGGTGCTGGTGGTGGTGGCGGCATGTTCGTTCCCCCTTCAACATGACTGTTCTCCGACACGATGTGATGCAACTAAAACGGCTTAAGATGAGATATCGCCGGGCGCTGTTCTCGCCGTCATAGCCGACCATCAAACATCCCCGATTTAGTTTTTTAAAAGTGATTTTCCTAACTGCGTCATTGCTCGACCAGCGTCCCGGTCGGTCATTTAATTCCGTGCCTATCTTTTTACGGCTATCGCCCAGTTTTGTTATTTAATCTTATCTGTTCCAGAAAATCACCCCAGTGCGACCTGAGATAGTGTGTCAAACGTTTTTTTTTTCTTCCTGTTGTGTGTTTATAGGTCAGCAGGATGGTTGAAAGGGATCCAGTATCGCATGGAAAGCGCAAGACAATATTATAGCAAAGATAGGCTTTTCGGAATATCCGAACGGACTATTCCCTCTCCCCATTCCCCCTGCTGTGGATAATGGATGGCCGAGATTTTGGACCTCCTCGATCCGTCCATGTACCACCTCCGCTGCTGGCGGGGCTCGCTATGGAGTCTCAGCGGCTCGGAGCCGCAGCGGCGGCCGGGAGGATCCCTCCCTCGCCCGGCCACTTGGGCGCGAGTCATCCGCCGCCGCTGCACTCCGGAAAATTCATGCCGTCGCCCATAAGCATTCATCCCCACCACAGTAAGTGTATGATCCCGATTCATGTACACACACATTTTCCACGGTGTCTAAACGGCAACCACACAAAAAAAATGTAAATAAGGCGGTCACTATTTGATTTTCTTGGGTGTCGCTATATTGTTGTTGTTGTTGTTGTTGTTGTTTTTTTGGTCTAGTAGAGGTTCTTGGAGAGAATAGGCTGCTGGGGTTATTTAGTCAAACTTTTGATGATCCTCGAGGTTTTCCTCTGCAGTAATTTGTTTGTGTGCGTGCGCGCGCGTCTGAGTGGTTTCTGAGAAGTGAGTAGATAGAGCTGTGACCTAGAGGGTAGACGGACCACTCTTCTCACTCAGGAAAAGTGTGTGTGTGTGTGTGTGTGTGTGTGTGTGTGTGTGTGTGTGGAGCGCAAAGCAAATGGATGTCGTTAATTCACCACTGACTATTTGGGGGGG
>OMNR01012147.1:3749-18486 GCA_900303205.1 Mora moro
GGGGTCTGCAGGTCCACGGAGCAGAACCGCGGTGCCGCCCGGTCGCAGAGTCTGCCATGCACGCCGGTGCGCTCCTGCCACCAGCTGAGCTCCGTGGAGCGGGAGAACCTGGAGAGGTACCTGTGGAGCGAGCCGCCGGAGAACCAGCCCACCATTGGCCAGTCGTTGAGGGAGAAGTTCCAGTGTCTGAGCTCCAGCAGCTTCGCCTGAGTGGTGCATGAGGAGCGTAACGGAAACACGACACCAGACTCCTCGCGCTCAGCTTCGCCTCGAAGCTTGCGCTGATGCCAAAATACCGAGAAGGACAAAGAACAAATGAAAGCTACACTTTAAAAACCCATCTCTCTTAGATGATATATTTGCCATTTCCTCCTAGTGCAACCCCAATGACTGTAACAACTGCCTTCTAACCCTCGCCCTGACACACAGTTGTATGAAGCCAAGAAGCCTGCGTGCTGAACCTAGCATGTGGCTGCAGTAGCATCCACCGAGATCTTCACGCATGTTTCACCGATCTAAGTAAACAGTTCCTGAGGTTATGCCCTAATCGAATACAGAAGCCTTTCAGTCCCTCTATGACGCATCAAGCTCTGCCGGTAAAGATTATTATTAGTACTGCTCAGTGGTATCTTGTCCACTGCAGTCTGCATGGGGCTGTAGCCAGGAAATGTGTACTAATCGACTGAATGTGTACCATTGTAAAAAAAAAAAAAAAAAAAAGGCCCCTCATTATTTATTATTGACATTTTAAAAGAACTTAACTGAAGTGCAGTCATGAGCGTTCATGATCTTGCCGCCCGAGCGAGTATTGACTCTTTTTGATTCATCGTCATTTTTAAAGCAATTCTTTTAAACTACCAATAAGGTTATTTTAACTGTATTTACACTACTAGTTAACCTTAACCTGCATAATAGAAATGATCCGTGTAACTTGTTTTCAGTGGTTTCAGGCGTCTCAACAAGCAGCTTCCGCACATAAGCAGTTAGCCGTGTGCTTGGGCTCGATGTCTGGCAGCGCCAACACAAAGCTTCTTTTTTTATAGGAAAAGGCAAATGCAAAAAAGGAGGCAACTTAAAGCAAAACCAGTTGGTTATCATGAGGTCCACCGGATTGAATATAACCGAACGCTGGGCTCGTACAAAGCTTAGGTCATTCTGACGCTACTGCGTGTTCTCTCCACCGTGTCCCCCCCCCCTGTGCTTCTAACTCGAGCCAAGAGACATTTCGGGTCGCGTCGAGGAGCCATAGGACTTAATGTGTTCATTTTCGGTCGGTCTTGCAGAATGGTTCTCAAGTACGTCGGTCCCGGGTCGTCCACGGGGCCGTAGGATGGGATGTGCACCTCACAGAGGGGTGCAGGGGGGGTGTTTTAAAACACAATTCATTTCAAACCTTTGTTATCCGAGGGACCACGGAGAGGCGTGTCGGCACGAGTCAGTAAGGAAACAAAATGCAGTACTGTATTTGGGTGTGTTTTTATGTTATCGTTTTGTTTACTTCATGGGACACTCCCTACTGTCACGCTACTGATGTTGAAGCAAACCACCGTACCCCACCCCCACCCCCTCTGCAGCGCACACTAAGTCACTACGTCACTAAGTCACTACGTCACTATGTCACTAAGTCACTAAGTCAAATAGGTCACACTAAGACTCACTCACAACGTTCTTGCTTTTGTTTTGTTTTTATTTCACCCGCGACGTTACGTTTAAAACCCCCACTTGGTTTCAATGTTCATTTGGAGAAAGAAAAAAAAACCGTCACTTGAAAATAACTTTGTAAATGAAAGTACTATATATTTATTAAAAATGACGGTGAGATTTGGGTTCCAGAGCACTCGCTAAATTTGCTTCAAATACTGTGAATATTTCGGTAAAGATTCTATTTTGCGCACTGTACAAATACAGTTTGTTAAACACAGGATTCAGACGGAATGTTACAAATGCAAACCATCTCTCGTTCATATCACACAGACCATCACAGACCAGTTAAATGAAGTATGCTCCTCTTGTGTTGCGCCTTTCAGTCTTCTTGTCTTCACAGGTGGTGATTTACAGTCTTCATTGGCTCTTTTTTGCACTTTTCTGTCTATTTGTATTTAGATGAATTTGTTTGCGTTGTAAACACTTTGTAAAGATGTACATTTTAGGAGAGTTATTCTTGTATGTTATAGGTATGCTTTATGATGCTTTCATGTTTTAAGTTATGTGTACTGTATTTTTTTAACTGCCTAGTTGTCATTGCTCATGGAAACAATGTACTGGAGGTAATAAATAAATTCAAATTAAACTACTTCTGATGGTTCTGATTTGTTTTACCAATATAAGATGAGATTTGTTCATCCAAGACAGGAAATCTGGGTGTCACAGCAGAAAGTACAGGTCAGTAATGGGAATTAAAAAAGATATATTAAAGAAAAAAATCAACTGTTCTGTAGTTGTGCCAACTACAGAACAAAGAACTTCCTACTCTCATCTCCATTTGATAAATGTTAAACTGGGCTATGCTGTGTAAGCTCTGCATTCATTTTTGGGCTGGAAAGGAGATGAGACAGTTAATGGAGAATAGCTGTAAATAAAATAACATTTTATATCATATTTAAAATATTCCAAAGACAATATAGGATAAGATAAGACTATTGTCCCGAAGGAAATTTGTCTTGGACACATACATTATCTGCTGTTAAAATACAAATAACACATACATACAGTATACACAGGCTGTCACCCCTCCACATGCGCACACACAGTACCTACAGCACATGCACAGACTGCCATCAACCAACAAATTGCACCCTGCCCGTCGTCCAACACACCTGTAGTCATCACAAAGATGTACATAATATGTGCCTTAAGGGTAAAGCAGCCTCATCCACATTGAGTTGAGAAGTGTACATGTGTACAGTTAAGAGCAGGCTTGGCCTCGGGCTACCTTGCCATTCAGGGCTTTGAGGGACAGGTGGACAAAGGAGTTCCTGCACAGGGGGACTCTGAGGCATCTGCCTGAGAAGAAGAAGCTGCTGGTGCTCAGGGTGGAGGACATGGGTGGGGTCTGAAATAACTTTGTGGGCCTGTCTGATGATTGTTTCATCAAAGACAGCCTGGAGTGTGGGATGCTGCATGACTCCTACGCTTGTCATGGCTCTCTGTGTTAGCTGGGTAAGCTGGGCTTCCGTTGGACACTGAGGTTGCCAAACCAGGCTGAGATGCCATATCTCAGGATGCTCTCAACTACGGCATGGTAGAAGAGGAGCGAGACTTTCTGGTTGACACCAAAGACCCTCAGCCTACAGAGGAAGTGTAGCCGCTGTTGGACCCTAGTGAAGACGTTTTCCATACCTGAACGCTCCATGTCAGTTTGTTGTCGATGTATATGCCCAGGTATCTGTAAGAGTCAACCCAGGCTATGTTCTGGTCACGGATAACCACTGGTGAGTGGTCTCCTGTGGATCTGGGGTCGAACACCATCTCCTCTGTTTCCTTAATGTTAAGGGTGAGGAAGTATTTGTCTCATGTTTGTATACAACTGTATCTGATGTGTCAGACATGAGACCCAGGATAGCTGTGTCAGAAAACGTAATCATGTAATTGTTAGCAGTGCTGCATGTGCATTCATTGGTGTACAGGGTGAACAGGACTGGGGAACTAATGCAACCCTGGGGGGCTCAAGGGTTCAGACCAGGTCCTGTTCACCCTGAGCTGCTGGGTGCGGTTGGTCAGAAATTAGTGGTATAATTGATATATATACACAAAATATTCTGGAAATGTCAGTCAGTGGATTTTGCACACTGTAGAAATACAGTTTGTTAAAAAGATTGATGTAGAATATTAAAAATGCAAACCATATCTCATTCATATCACAAAGCAGTTTCATCACAGACTAATGAAGTATGCTCCTCTTGTGTTACACCTTTCAGTCTTCTTGTCTTCACAGGTGGGGATTGACAGTCTTCATTGGCTCTTTTTTGCACTTTTCTGTCTATTTGTATTTAGATTCATGTGTTTTCATTGTAAACACCTTGTAAAGATGCACATTTTAGGAGAGTTATTCTTGTATATATTATAGGTATGCTTTATGATACTTTAATGTTTTAAGTTATCGAGAGGTCGAGTGGATGTTTAATAAAAATGGTCAGGCACAATAGCATTAGGCAGAAAAGACATCATTCAGCATACAGCAATATCATTATACAGCATACAGCAATATCATCATACAGCATACAGCAATATCATCATACAGCAATATCATCATACAGCATACAGCAATATCATCATACAGCAATATCATACATCATACAACACTATCATCATACAGCATGGGTAAAAGTATTTGAGTATGCTTTTGTCGGGTAAAAGCACTCCTCAGCCAGTTTACAACATGGAGTGATTTTCCCATAGGATTTTCCCCATGACTTATAGGCTCCTCATCTTTGGCAACTGAATGAAAAAAGACGAAACTGTTCTACAAAAACATAACCATGAACATATATGAAGAAGTCACACATGAAAATCCTAATGGTGCATTTGAATACAAGCAAGAAGTCTATTATTTTGGCAACGTTTTATAAATTGCGTTTATTTATTTATTTTTGTTTTATAATGTTTACAATCTTGGATATCCTGAACAATTTTGTTACAAAAATGGGATCCACAAAACAGTATATTTTAAACAAATATATACAATAAACATATTTCTTTCGTCTGTCATAAAACCCGAGACGTCATTCTCTATTTTGCACGACACCAGCAGAGGGCGACAAACAGCATACAAAATAAGGCCCATGGCATGCTGGGAAATGGAGTTTCTATTTCAGTAAACGTTAAGAGTTTCAATCGCGTGTGCTGATGATATTTAACCCTCCTCCTCCTCGGTATAACGTGTCCCGGGTGGGGTCAGATCCAACTGGACGCGTCGCTTTAATAAACACTTCGACTTGTTTCTGGAACCTTCCAGTTAATGCCGGCTGTCCCAAAAGCCCCTGCGTCACTCCCGGGTTACCCACAGTGCACCGCGCCACTTCCTTTCTTCCCCCTCGGCTGTGTTGCAGGTCCAACATGTCGCTCCTAGACGGTCCGCTCAACGTGCTCGGCCAGAGGACGAGCGGCGAGTCCGTTCGCACGCAGAATGGTAAGGCGGCCCTCGGCCTCACCTCCACCTCCGTGTCTCTCTACGGGCTTCCGGCCCGCCGCGCGCTGCGCCTCGCCGCGCGGTGCCGGCTCGTGTAGCACGTGCGGATCATGCTAGCCAGACGTCTCCCTGGGCACTAGCCTATCTTGTGCACTAGCATGTTGTTCACTAGCCTCTTGTGCACTAGCCTCTTGTGCAGTGAGCAGAGCACACACTGTAGTGCAGTGACGACTGACCGGTTGCTGGTCCGAGTCTCCTTCGTCATGTTAGTTCCCTGCCGTCTCCTCCGTGTCACCGCCGTCCACCCACTGTAACTCCCGGTGTAACGGTGCTATGCTAATAAGATTACACTTAGTCACGGTATGAAGGTGTGGCTCTTTTCACTGTGGTTCGGACCAGTTGTATTGACGGAACAATGTTATTATAATTATTGTTATTGTTATTAGTGTAGACTGTGAATACAGCTACATTGTATGAGCATGAGTGATGTCATGAGTCTAAGTGTTACCTGCTGTCCGGCCCTCCAGTCATGGCTGCCGCAGCCATCGCTAACATCGTGAAGAGCTCCCTCGGACCGGTCGGGCTCGACAAGATGCTGGTGGACGACATTGGGGTAGGCCGAACTTTTTGATTTATTATGATTGCCGTCACAAGCGAAATAAAAGCACAATAAAACATCGTCGGGGTCTAGTGGGTTGATGGTAAACACTGAAGATGGAAGAGCTTATCCCACTGTTATTATGGCTGTACCGGCAGGATGTGACCATCACCAACGACGGGGCCACCATCCTGAAGCTCCTGGAGGTGGAGCACCCGGCCGCCAAGGTCCTGTGTGAGCTGGCCGACCTGCAGGATAAAGAGGTCGGAGACGGCACCACCTCCGTGGTGAGTAGACAAACGGCTGCCTCAAGAACCTGTAAAGAAGGACCCGGGCAGTCTGAACGAAGGTTTGCATGTGAATGTATTCATATGAGAAAAAAAAACAACATTCCTGTATTACTACTGCTCATCTGACTCCCCAGAGATGAGTGGGTATACAAATGGGATAGAGTGACTGTCCATCATGGTCTGAAGAGGTATTTGTGGCCTCGTTCCACTACCTCTAAATGAAGTGATTGCACAGGTCTAGTTAATTATGCTAATGACTAATGCACATTTATCATGACTGGGGCTGGAACTGTTGCTTTATTTCAAAGGTGATATACCAATTATACTATCCTGAATACCCATAGTAGTATTTAATATGGAGGTGGTCATGGAATATTTTAATTAATACATTGAAGAGCAAAGTTAGTTTTGTTGTCTACCCAAAAAGGTGCCGTAGTATCGATAATATTGTATGAAAGATGCATTTTACAATCCATGCATTACCAAATTACTTAACTTGAGAAATAGTTCCAGCCCTAATGATTATAATGGCTGCATAGATAATAATGAACCAACCAAGAACAGTCCTCACTGCACATTTTTTTTCTTGTTGCATTTTTCAGGTGATCATGGCAGCAGAGTTGCTCAAAAGCGCAGACGAGTTGGTGAAGCAGAAGATTCACCCCACGTCCGTCATCAGTGGATACCGTCTGGCTTGCAAGTAAGAATACGCACAACAACCGCACCATCCCGTTGATGTTTTGATGGTTTGTGCTTTAGCCATTGGTTTTTTAGGCCTCTGTTTGACATGCAAAACTGATGTCTTTAATTTGTGCTTTGCAGAGAGGCCGTGCGCTACATTAATGAGAACCTCACCATCGGAACAGAAGACCTGGGAAGGGAATGCCTCATTAACGCAGCCAAGACCTCCATGTCCTCCAAGATTATCGGAGTGTATCCTTCCAGCGTCAAGTGGCAATGTATGGTGTCTGTCTACTAAGTGTTGAAGTTAAACGTCAAGACGTGGGGAATGAGCAAAGTTGGCTATGGGGGTGCTTAGATTCAGAGATTGTCATGGTTTATAAGCTGAATTTTGGTCAATGCTTTTTGGGTTTACACGCCTTGACCGAAGGCCCCTCAGTGATTCAGAGTTCTTTGCCAACATGGTGGTGGATGCTGCGTTGGCTGTGAAGTTTGTGGACAGCAGGGGTGTGGCCAGATATCCCATCAACTCGGTCAATGTGCTGAAGGCCCACGGCCGCAGCCAGAAGGAGAGCTTCCTGGTCAACGGGTATGCAGTGAACTGCACCGTGGGATCACAAGGTACGTTTCATCTGTTGTACGAACAAAGGAATGCTTTAGACTATACCGAGTTAGGGCTGGACACATTATCCACTTCTATCCACATATATAATGTAGTTTCTGGTAATACAATATATTGTCTTAAATTATTTTGTATACTGTGTGAATTAAATACTTGACAAATCAGAAAATAGTATTTATTTATCATAGTAGTAGAGTATTTTCTCATGTTAAGAACTTGTATGTAAATGTAAAATATCAAAGGTAGACATAAAACAGTTGTAAGTATAGCAACAACGAGTGTGTGTGTGTGTATATACACTCCGTATCAACTCCCATGAAGTTTGCCGTTGTGTCTGTTTCTGGTGGCACAACGGTGAAAAACATGGGACATATCATCCTGGCCTTACAAGGACTGAAGTCGCAGTCATGCTCCGTGAACTGTGACGCCCCCTTCAGGCCAGACAGTTGTCTTAGACAGAGCTTACAGTGCACAGCCCAGTTACGCGCTTTACTGTCAACCACTGAATCCGTTAGTTGTCCCAAGTGGTTGCTGGGTTTCCGTGGGTTGATTTGATGAGGGGTCGTCCATCCTAACTACAGGCATGGTGAAGCGTGTGTCCAACGCCAAGATCGCCTGCCTGGACTTCAGCCTTCAGAAGACCAAGATGAAGATGGGCGTCCAAGTCATCATCAATGACCCGGCGAAGCTCGACCAGATCAGACAGAGGTGAGGAAGATGACGCCTTCTACCCTTCCTTTTGTATTCCTTGTTCTTTCCCCGTTCACACAACGGTCTTCCCATTTAAAATTTGCTGTGACACTTTCCCAATAGTGTACGCAGTGATACGCGTGGGACAAAATATACCGGCTCCGAGTCGAGGCTGCAGCTGCACTCTGAGCTGTTCAGCCACTGCTCTGGACTGGACACCATTTACACTTTGGACAATTATATGAATGCATACGATACTTCCAATGTACACGCAGCTCTATATGGCTCATGCCACCCAATATATGCAAGATATATTTGTATTGTCTGTAATGGGTTCCCCTAAGTTCAAACAATGGTTTGCTGCTTTTCCAGGGAGTCTGATATCACCAAGGAGAGGATCCAGATGATCCTGGCGTCCGGCGCCAATGTCATCCTGACTACTGGTGGCATCGACGACATGTGTCTCAAGTACTTTGTGGACGTGGGCGCCATGGCCGTCAGGAGGGTCCTCAAGAGGGACCTCAAACGCATCGCCAAGGCAACGGGAGGTAAGGTCCCAGTGGCGAGAATTGTCCCATGGTTGCTTGTTTTTGTTTTGTTGTGTGTATGCTGAATGTGAAAGGGCCCGTATTTTACCACCCGGTGTATTGTCAATGTTTGAAGTTGATGCATTTTTAATATATGTATTTTTGTCCCGTCTCAGCGACCATCTGCCCGTCCCTGACCAACCTGGAGGGGGAGGAGACCTTCGAGCCCACCATGCTGGGTCACGCAGAGGAGGTGGTGCAAGAGCGCATCTGTGACGATGAGCTTATCCTCATCAAGAAGTAAGAGCCCTTGACGGCACCATAGAATTAATGTCACCATAGAATTAATGTCACATGACTAAGCCGCTCGGTGTAGGGCCGCACCGGTCAAGGTTGTAGGAACCACGGCGTTCAAGGAGGAACACTATGGATGCATTATCTATAAAGCAGGTTGGCAGTTATTTGATTCTCCCCGTTCAGAGAGTCGTGGCTGCAGCACATGCTTCTTTTTTTCTTTTTTACAAATGTAACCTATGTCGGGTTCAGGAAACTGCCCTTTCTGTACTCTTGCCTTGTCTTCCCATTTTAAATTTGCTGTGACGCTGGCCCAGTAGTGTACACAGTGATACGCGTGGGATAAAATATACTGTCTCCGAGTGAAGGCTGCAGCTGCACCCCGAGCTGTTCGGTCTCTACTTGGGGCAGGACACCCTTTTCAGTCCAAACCTTTGCGAGCGTACCTCAGATAAATCACCGTATGCTAAATGATTGTACTAGAACTAGACCGGTGTATGTCCTTTCCATTTGGGGTAATGCCCATTGTTTGCTCCTACTCGATGACGATGGTTTGCCGCTATTCCAGGGAGGTCCCCCACGGCGGTGCCTTCAACACGGTCCTAACTCTCCCTGTTTGTCTCTTGCGTCTCAGCACCAAAGCGCGTACGTCCGCTTCAATCGTTCTGCGCGGGGCCAACGACTTCATGTGTGACGAGATGGAGCGCTCGCTGCACGACGCCCTGTGCGTGGTCAAGAGGGTCATGGAGTCCAAGTCTGTGGTGCCCGGAGGAGGTGCCGTGGAGGCCGCGCTGTCCATCTACCTGGAGAACTATGCCACCAGCATGGTGAGCTCCCCGCTCCGCTTGTTGGGAATTCCTAGAGCATAGAAACGCAGTTATTCAGGGTTTTGTCTTTATTTCAGATGCCTGTGGACGTGCTTGCGTAGTTTTTGTGTTCGGACTGTGACTCCGTCTGTCTTGTCGTGTCTTCAGGGTTCCCGGGAGCAGTTGGCCATTGCAGAGTTTGCCCGCTCCCTCCTCGTCATCCCCAAAACCCTGGCTGTGAACGCGGCGCAGGACTCCACCGACCTGGTGGCCAAGCTCCGTGCATTCCACAACGAAGCCCAGATCAACCCTGAACACAAGAACCTGAAATGGTGAGCGTGTTTGCTTAAAAATGGGTGCTTCCTCTGCATTTTATGTCTGAAGTGATGGAGACAGAAATCCGTAGCTTGCTTCTAATGTTAATGATGTTATTAAGGGTTGTCAAGGGGTGCATTAAGCATCAGAAAATGATGTTCCATGAAGTCCATCCATTGTCCCTCCCGGCTATCGGGTGACCAATTACCGTACACTCGATTAAGGACACGGTGCCACTAAATGAAGCTGCAGCGTACAAACTACACAAACCTCTCCAAGAGTTTATTAGCTGACTTTGAGTTGGATATTAATATACTTTTTGACATTTTCAAGCTATTGAGTAGGTGTGTAGTGGATACATCCCTCTGTTATGGTTATTGGATCCTGTTGTCCATCACTTTAAATTGTTCTCTGCGCTCAAGCATTTAATGTTCTGGAGCTCACTCACTGGAACCGGGTTCTCTTGGTAGGATCGGTCTGGACCTGGTGAACGGCAAGCCCAGAGACAACCGCCAGGCCGGCGTGTACGAGCCCACCATGGTGAAGACAAAGAGCCTGAAGTTCGCCACCGAGGCCGCCATCACCATCCTGCGTATCGACGACCTCATCAAGCTCTTCCCCGAACAGAAGGACGGCGGGCCCTCCTACGGGGACGCCGTGGCCTCCGGGTCTCTGGAGGGTTAGAGGCCCTGAACCGCCCGTCGCGTCCTTGTAGCGGGGGCAGAGCCACTCGAGGCCCTGCCACACATCCCCAAGTGTGTTGTATGTGTATTTCTACGTAAACAGCTCTACATGCCTGTTGTCACTAGCATAGGCTTGCACTTTGCTCGTTTAACTGTTCATGCCCCATCCCGCGCCCATTAGTTACAGCCTGTTACTTTGGGGATTGTACCCGATTTCTTTTGGACGCTTGGAAATAAACCCTCAATGGTTGATTTGTTGACTCGATTTGTTTGGTCTGCTTTATTTCTAAATTGCACTTTTTTTTTCTTTGGGAGAAAGCATAAGAGTGAGATTGAAGTTCTTTATTGTCACAGTTAAAGTTGGTAAACATTTTTTTGGTATTATAATGGTAAATAGGTACTATAATAGGACACAAGGACACAAATGCACACCAAGCCTGATTTTGAGATCAGTATTCAGATTACCAAGACACGAAGGAGTGGAATGCTGTTGAAAGGTGTAAGCTACTCACCGTTTGGCACACTTATTAACCAAAAGTATGAATAGGTATGGATTAGTATTTAAGAGGTTGACTATTGTTTGGAGATGTTCAATATTTGCTCAGTTCTCCCTTCACAACTATTGTCTGTTGGGTAAAATAATAAATCCCAAAAAGGCATGTCATGACAAAAACTCCCAGCTCTCGCTTGAGGTAATCCAACGCTGATTAGTGTTTGCACTCCATTGACATACTTGGCTGTACAAAGCCTGATCTTTTAAACAATCACGCTGAACACCATCACCAGGAGAAGAAAGATAAGTAGTGCATAGGTTATAGGATAGGCCACAAGTCTTGTTGGATAACATGGTAGAATGTGTGATAACCTCCATCAACTAGTCCTGCCTCAGGTACGACTCGAGGACGGCCCCCACAAATTACAGTTCAACAGTTCCCAGATGTGGGTAGTTCTGTAAACAAATCTGGTTACAACATCCCATCTAGCCCAGTGACCTAGACCCTCTCCACACACATGGCGATGCCCATCCCGCCTCCGATGCAGAGGGACGCCACGCCCTTCTCGCCACCCGTCCTTTGGAGTGCGTGCAGCAGGGTGACCAGCACTCGGCAGCCAGACATGCCTATGGGATGGCCGAGAGAGATCGCTCCTCCGCTCACATTCACCTGGGGAGCACAACGTGAACGTGTGAGGCGGTAGGAGTCGACAGGATGGGATCAATCACATGTTTTGCTTGTTCATGCATTCCTCTGCCAAGAACTGTGGGGACTACTTTAATATTTAAAAATGGCTCACCTTGTCTGGATTCAGGCCCAGATCTTTCACCACAGCGATTGACTGTGCAGCAAAAGCTTCGTTGATTTCAAAAAGGTCAACATCCTCCAACTTCCATCCTGCTTTTTCCACCTGGACCAGAATAATAAATCCATGAATGGTACGAAGAAGAACACAGATGGGTCGACTGTATAAAAAAAATATCCAGTTCACTTCTCACCGCTTTCCTAATGGCTGGTATGGGTCCAGTTCCCATGATCGATGGGTCAAGGCCAGCTTGAGCCCAACTGGAGATTCTGGCCATGGGTTTCAGGCCCCGCCTCTCAGCCTCTGATTGGCTCATAAGGACAGTTGCTGCTGCTCCATCATTTATACCTAGCAAAAAGGAAAAGGAACGAGCCAAGCTTGGCCTTAACGAGCCGGTGGCACAACGCCAGCCAGCCAGCCAACTGGTGGCAGACACTCGTGTGATGTGTCTGCCACGTGATCTTGTGTACCTGAGGCGTTGCCGGCCGTAACGGTTCCACTGCTGTCCTTGATGAAGCAGGGTCTCAGCTTGGACATGGCGTCCATGCTGCTGCCGTGGCGAGGAAACTCGTCTGCCTTCACCTCCACTGGACCTGAGAGGAAGATGTAGAAGCTCTACATTATTAAACACGGTTTAGATGGAAACTCGTCTGCCTTCACCTCCACTGGACCTGAGAGGAAGATGTAGAAGCTCTACATTATTAAACACGGTTCTAGATGGAAACTCGTCTGCCTTCACCTCCACTGGACCTGAGAGAACGATGTAATGTAAACACGGTTCTATAATATCGTTTGGGTTTCAGAAAGCAGCCCTTACCTTTTCTGGATGGCACCACGACCGGGACGATCTCTGCTTCAAAATGTCCGGCTTTCTGAGCAGCCTCGGTTTTGTTCTGCGACTGGACCGCAAACTTGTCCTGCTCTTCTCGACTAACGCTCCACTTCTGAGCCACATTCTCGGCTGGTAAAGAAAAAAAAAGTGCATTCATAAAAAAACCCAAGTGTAATGCAAGTAGCAACCTTGATGACGCAAGAAAACATGGGGAAGAGCATATTGCTGGTCGTAGTTCATTGCTGCATAGGAAAATAAATCCATAGGAAACCAGTGCCAACACTGACAGCTCAAGGGTTGACAGTGTAGTAATCCTCACCTGTGATGCCCATGTGGTATCCGTGGAAGGCATCGGTCAGGCCGTCGGCCACCATGGAGTCCTGCAGGGCGGCGTCGCCCATCTTCACCCCTGCCCTCATCTGCAGCGTGTGAGGAGCCTTGGGGAGAGCACAGACCGTCATGATCAGACACCCCACTGTGAGGAACGTCTTTAGTCTGTCTATCAACACACGTTTTCTTGCCACACCCACCTTGCTCATGCTCTCCATGCCCCCCGCCACCACCACGGCCGAGTCTCCGATCTGGATGGACTGGGCCCCGAGGCACACGGCTTTCAGCCCTGACCCACACACCATCTGGCAGCTCCAGGCGGGCACAGGGTACGGGACGCCCGCCTTGACACTGGCCTGCCGTGCCGGGTTCTGTCCATGACCTGGTCCAGGACAGGAACGGGGACATGAAGAAAGACAGATTACTATTATGTACTATTTTAGCAGATGCTTTTATCCAAAGTGGTTTGCAGTGGGGGGTTTTTACATCATTAGTGAGCAGTTCGGTGTTAGGGCATCTTGCTCAAGGATGGCTACAGGTAGACTGCAAACATTGGAGATTGAACCTAAGCCTTTCGGCTGGGAGTCAAACACACTAACCACCAGTCTACCCTGACCCCATCCCCCCAAGGATTAGAATCACCCCATTCACTTGTCACGACGATGCCATTTTACCTCAGTGATTTCGTCAGTTTTACCTGCTGTTAGCACATGTCCCATGATAACCTCCGAGACCTCCTCTGGCTTCAGCCCAGCCCTTGTCAGGACATCTTTGATCACCACGGAGCCCAAGTCATGCAGAGGCACCGTGGACAGAGCACCGTTGAAGGACCCTGAGCGGGAAAAAAAAGCTTTTGTTATTTATATTACCTTAATGATAACATTAACTCATTGAGAGCGCAATGCATAATCAACAATCAAAAGGCGATGGTGGTAATAATAAACACTTGTTGTTGTTGTTATAAAACAAAAAGAAACATAATACTACATACGGTAAATTGTTATAAACAACAGATCAGTTATAACCAATAGATTAAAATAGTAAATTACTTGAATGCGTCAAATAAGTTTGGAAAGTTTGCAATGTTGTTACACAGCCCATAGACCTGTTACGACCTGTCGCACTACAACGGCTCAGCCAATCGCTGCCCTGAAAGACCTCCTGACAGCTGGGCCAGCCAATCAGCGAGCCGCAACACATGGCTGTATTTATAATATAATGAATGACAGCGCGCACTTGGCCTAATTAAACACGTGAAAAATACGAATTAAATTGAACCAAAATACCTAAAATACTATAATTAATTATTAGTTTGATTCTTCCATTTGCTACCTCATTGTCTGCCAATAAGAACAAAACGAACAACTACAACAGGGTAATATTGTAGTAAAGTACGTATACAATACAAATGACTACGACACTAAACACAGAGACTGTATTTTACCTATCGGCGTCCTCGCAGCGGAGACTATGACGACTGCTTCCGCGTTCATTTTACAAAGATGTTCCGTGCTTCCTCCGCGCCTGTCTGCTGTCTGTCTGCCAGGGGTCTCCGTCTGTCTGCCAGGGGTCTGAAGGCTGGGGACTGTTCGCTCTGCAGAGAAGTAAAGTCTCAGATGGATGACTGTGGAGACCAGCGCCA
>OMNR01012282.1:1912-14412 GCA_900303205.1 Mora moro
GTGGCTTCCTCCCCCGTGAGTGGGCTGTATTTAAACCCGCCTGCCTCTCTCTTAATGCCAGAGATAAGGCTCGGCTTCACAGAAGAAAACATTGGCGGTGGTATCCGGAGAGACCCACGGAAAACCAATCCCCTGCTTTTTCTGACACTACAGATTCATGGATTTATCATTATCTCAATTCTTATAAGGTAAGAATAGCCTTGTTACAGTCTGCTATTTTAAAAGGCCTGCTATTTTAAAAGGCCTGTAGGCCTTATTATTATTATTATATTTGTTATATTTTTTTTTCAAAGAGACCCAAACCACCGGATACACCCTTGGTGTACGCACACCCTTTTATTCACAGCTTTCATTTGATCCTAATTCTCTGCCAGGTGATCCCATGTGGGTGGCCGAAAAGATCAGCGCGTCGGTCGGGAAGAGCGCAATCATGTTTGGGGAGAAATTCGGCAAAACAGCCAAAAGCATCTCGCTGTGTCCCAACGTCATCACCCCGGACACCATACCGGAGTTCTTCATCCCGCCTCAGATCCAGCCTCTCCAGAGGGTGAAGCCCTCTGACCAGAGCCGAGTCGCCCCCAGCATCAGGGTGTCTCCCTGCGACGGGGGAAGCCCCAAGCCCTGGGAGCCACCCGCTGGCCACGTCCGCCCACACATCATCCAGGTAGAGAGCGTGGAGGAGAGTCCCTACGACGATGACGCGTGCAGCGACGGAGAGGAGACCACCAACGCAGACCCTCACAGCCAGGCGGCCCTGTCGCTGCCGCACGTCGCCCGAGCGCAGACCTGCTATGGCTTCTGCACGCTGCTGGAGAGCCCCCACACCCGGAGGAAAGAGTCCCTGTTCCACGCCGAGCCGGGCTCCCTTCCCCTGTTGCTGCCCAGGAGCCGCTCCAGCACCTACTCCCAGAGGACGTCTCCGCGCGCCTCGCCCTCCACCTCCCCGTCCTCCTTCAGCCTGAACGCCCTCGCCACCCGGCTGTCGCCGCGGAGCTACGCCCTGAGCCGGCAGAGCACGCTGGACAGCGACACCACGTCCTCCAACGAGTCCTCTCCCTTCGGCTCGCCGCTGCTGAGCAGGTGCCCCCAGGCGGCCGCCAAGTCTTCCATCTTCAAGACACTGAGCCAGGAGCTCCTGCTTACCCGGAACTTAAGAAGGGGACTGACCTCGAGGAACAACTCCCTGTCCACGGACGAGGGCAGCTCCACCGACAACAGCCCCAACGTTATGAGGAGGTTGTCCGAGGAGACGACGGAGGCCCCGTCCAGCGGCTACAGACTGGCGCCCCCCTCATTCTTCCCCTCAGAACTCACCCTGAGTCGGGAGAGGGTGATGCGGGAGAGCATTGTGCCGCTCGGTAAGAATGGCAGCCTTCGCCTCTCGGCAGAGTACGCCGCCAGCAACCAGAGACTAAGGCTTCGGCTGATCAGCGCCGAGGGGCTGTACGCGGCCAGCGTGGACACCAAGAGCATCAACTGCAGCGTGAGCCTCTCGCTGATCCCTGGGAAACTCCAGAAGCAGCGCAGCACGGTGATCCGGAAGAGTCGCAACCCCATTTTCAACGAGGACTTCTTCTTCGACGGCCTCACCGCGGAAGACCTCTGCCTGCACTCCCTGCGTTTTAAAGTCGTGAACAAGAAGTCCACAATGAAGAGAGACTATGTCTTGGGTGACTGTGATCTGCCTCTCTCTAGCTTTGTCACTTTTTAAATGTTTTTTTTAAAATTATTTATTAGTTGAAATTAGTTTGTTTTATGTTTGTTTTATATTATCATTTTATATGGATTAAATTATGTGAAACAATGTTGTTTCTTGTACTTTACACTTTTGTTATTAAATCAACGGACAACATTGCAGTTGCTGCAGAATTCATTAGTCAGGACCAAAATAACCCTAAATTCTAAAGATGTCTCGTGGTTTCCTGGGTTTCCTCTGTGTCTTCTAACATCCACAAGGCAGCCAATTTGTCTGGATTGGGTTATTCACCTTCTCCTGTTTCTCTTAAGCCTGTTGCTTCCCTCGTGACCTTTCCTTTGATTAAATGTTACTGGCAACCAGAGCCCTTCAGTGGGATCTTCCACCCCAATAACATATATTTTAATGAGCAAAAAAAGAACTCATCAGCATTTACTAAGTTGTAGCAAACCTGTTTGCCCAATGTCAGAAACTTATATTAAACTTTTATTATATTTATTTCTATGTTATCTATTTTGAGATGTGAAATGTTTCAAGTAAGATGAATCTCTGAATGGAGTGCTCGTTTTACAGTTGCAGTTTGGTGAAGAAAATCGAGAAAAAAAAGACAATAACAACAAATAACAATGGCTGACAGATATGTTATGTGTTCTATAAACTGCACTGTAAGCCCAACGTGGTCTGTATGAACAAATGATTAAAGGAGGGCATTCCCCCTGGCTCGCTGAGAGGAAAACCGACAACACATCCACTGAATGGTGTTATATCTACAATGTAGGCCGTATGGTGTGTGACATACGTCAACGTTTACCCAGAGATGTAGAATTTGACCTCGGGGGGCGATCACATCCTGCTCTTCTCAGCGGTGGAGAAACAGGACTTAAAAGCATCCGTTTCCACTACTGCCCCTGGTTAAAGATTAATAGGTTTCCTTGGGTTTACAAAAACTCCCAGATTAAAAGGGCTGATAACTTTCACTTACAGTGACATTAATGACGATCGCCGACAGCGTAGCGTGACACTAATGCCATTTTTCTGCAATTTATTATTGAATTCAAAGGTGATGCTAGGTCATGAGGTTCATCATGGTAGCCTATAAGCCTATAGCCTATAACTCAAGTCACGTGCTACAGAGAATAAACATAGAAACATGAGAACATTGTGAGAATATTTTATGACCGTTGGTTGATCCTACACACAAATACATACATATGAAGTATAAAAAAATAGAATAATGACTAAATCTCCATCCATAATCATCTGAATCTATTTTTTTCAATTAATTAAATGAATTCTTTAGTGGGAGTCCCCCCCAATTCCCAGGCAGGTGATGTCCAGATACAACCTCCTTTTCTCTTGTAATTACGACACGGCTTGCTCTTTGTCCTATTTTATGTTACGAGTGCGGCTGAAGCCGTTGGACTCATTTGTGTTTGAGTGTTGACTCAGCTGTGAAATGCCTCGTAATAAAAAACGGAACGGCCAGGGATTCTCCTCTCTGGTCAACCCCTGATAACATTCTAAGCTTTTTTAATTTATTTTCTCGGAGAGAAAAAAAAAAAGCAACAGAAACAGGCAGAGCACAATGGCGTGGAGTGCGTCACTCAAAGTGAGGGGGTTTTAATTTCTGAATTTCACATCAGGCATCACCCGTGACGACCCGTTCGTAGCTAGGACTCCATGCTGACCGTTTAGCTACATTTAGCATGTAAAATACATCAAGTATTAGTAATAGTAATAGTAGTAATAGTACTACTAGTAATAATAGTAGTAATACTGTGAGTGATAAATCTTCAATAATATGTTTAGGATCAGCAAGCGAATCAATCATTCTTTGTTTTATCCAGATTACATATATATATATATATATAAACATACTGTCATTTAATGCAATACCATTCAGGCTACATATATACATATATATATATATGTGTAGCCTGAATGGTATATATAATATATATATATATTTCCCACTCCAGATCTAGTCCTGCTATAAATCCATTGTCATCTAATATAAAGCGATATATGCTAGTGTTTTATTGTAAGATACTGTATATCATTCATAAAAGGTGAAGAGAATGATGTCAACTTTGCACAGCATCTCCTGCCCGGAGGTCTGCATGGTGAATGTAGGTCCACCAGGGGAGAGAGAATACCTCGGGTCAGCCTCCGACACCAACGAGACATAACACATGTTGCCTGGATGCCTTTGTTTCTTAAGAATGACCTTTACTACACTTCCCAGGATATATTAAGGGCATGACTTTATGATAATTCGATGTAGAAGTATATTAGTATAGTGTATTAGTATTTTGTCAGCGTAGTCAGTATTTGTACAGAATAATACAGAATAATAATACAAAAAAAATGATAGAGAGTAAAGAGAGTAAAGGGGTTTTAGCTCTCTAATATACACGTATTTTTTCCATTCACCGGCATGTTGTCCTTCATGATGTTGTCCGCTTGCTACAAACACGCAAGCACTCCTCCTGCTGGCTTTCGTACAACGGAAAGAAAACACACATTTTCCTTTCCTCTCGCTTATCTTGCGTGTATGTTTTGGACCAGTCAAAAAAAACAGTCCATTAAACAAAGTAAGTGTATTATCACGAATTCTGTTTGAACAGGCTACTTAATGGTGGCCCAAAAAAAAAAAAAAAAAGTCTGTATTGCCCTCTCACATTTACCTTCAGCCCACTTGTGCTCTCATGGTAAGAAACTGATGCCCAGAACTTGAGAGTGATATATGTTACTGGAATTCATACTATTAATTATTCTTATTGCAACAATTAGTCCACTTCCCTCCATTTTGCATACATTAAAGATACAAGAAGTTCCACAAAGCATCATTTTCAGGACAAAACACACAAATAATTTGCACGCTTCGTCGCAAAGGTGTGAAAGGTGATCAGGTGAAAGGTCATTTCATGACCCAAACATGTTGTTCAGTGTTCTGTGATGAAGGATATAGGGCCGACTATAAAACGTGTGCCAAATCGTTGGATGCTATGAGCACCAACACATTGAAGTAGCATGGCCAGATGGTGTGAGTTTATGTTATGCTAAAAGCAGATCTCTCTTACAGAATATCCACCTTCTGGGACAGTTGCCACATCAGTAAGCAATTGCACAAGCAAATACACAATACGCTAATGTCACTGGATTCTATTGATTTAAGATTGCAAAGACTGAAAGGTGGAGGATAGAGTTTTGTTTTTTAGCTAATCCTTCAGGCCACACCTTGTCAAATATTTTATCCGTTGTAGCTTGAACGAAGCATCCAACCGAGCACCATACATGATGTTGTATTAATTGTAAAAAATTTACAAATGTACAAATGTAGAAAAACAAATACATTTAAACAATCACTTCAACATCCAAATTCTGTATCATAATGCACCTTTCGAAAGCAGGTTACAAAGTGCTTTACAGAACAATATAATAAAACCTGAATAAAATACAGAATAAATAAGACATACCCTAAAAACAGTACTTAATACTAAAATAATAGACAGTATGCAGTAAGATGAAAGCACCACACCGTAAAAGACATTTTGTAAAAAAAAATGAGTCTTTAAGGAGCGAAATAAAACAGGGGGCAGACTCGGCTCGCCTGATCTGTTTGTGTTGTCTGTCTGTATTGATAGCTCTCTGTGATTACGAACCGCAATATCTGTGTCCATAACGTCTTTATGGACATTCCCAGTTTGGTGGCCGTTGAGCATGACTCACGTTGCTGCTCCTGCATGTAACACAGACACATTGGTGACAGCCTGCGTGCACCTGTGTGGCGCTAGACAGACCCTCCATATCCCGACCCAGAGCACACATCGAGTGGAGGCGAGCACGCGCTGAGGTTCTCCTCGGTGGGGATTTGAGAGTTGATTAGCGAGAGTACAGCAGTGTTTTTTTGAGTTTGGCGAGTATAGAGAGAGATCAATGGCGGAGAGAAGGATGAAGAACCCTAAAACCTGGGTAGGGTTGAGGTTGGACAAGTGGCTGTGAGTCGGGGTCACAACCCAGGTCACGCCCAGTTCCTTCCCTTATCCAGACTACATCCTCACCGTGAGGGGAAGACCATCTGGAACAGGTGAGACAGGAAACGAGAGTACAATAAATATGAGAAGATGCTAGCAAATTAAATCTGAAAATGTTAGGCAAGCTAAATTAAAATGCTGGGTACACACACACACACACACACACGTACACGCGCGCACGCGTGCGCGCACGCACACACGCACACACACACACTATGGGCTTGACTTCCTCACATCTGATCAAGCTTATGTAAACTGTGGCTTGAAATGGGCCTGAACTCATTGGACTGTGCTTTACAGTTACTGGAGTCATTTTATGGTTATGATTCTGTTTGTCTGGGAAGGTAATTACAGAAAAACAAAGAAGCTTGTCTTTAGGGGTCTCAGGTAGGGCCTACTGGCATCAGAAGGGTATTAGCATTATCTGCTCTCACATTCTCTGTGCTAGCTGCTTGTTTGGGTGATTAAATTAGGCTGACTTTCTGAATTCCACAATATTATCTATTAATAATCCTGGGGATAGAGATGTATGATCATCACACACATTTCACCTGTCTAATACACATTATGCTGCTGTCACTTTCTAGTTGGCTCCTTGGTTTATGATACAACTGCTTTTAGGGTTCATACTCTACTATTATTATATATGGGGATTATTACATGAAAAGGTCCTTTCATAATATATGAACATGACTCACATATAGCAGTGCTATGAACTTAAAGGCAACACAGACAAGATACCTGCACTTTGCTTTGAATGGTGGATTTTCTGTGTGTGTGTGTGTGTGTGTGTGTGTGTGTGTGTGTGTGTCTGTCTGTCTGTGTGTGTGTGTGTGTGTGTGTGTGTTTTTCCGCTTGCCTGCTCATTCCTCTCCCATGGCAACGAGGCTCACTGTGAGGGAAACCATGGAGATGCTGCCTTTCATGTGACATCCTTTTATACCGACCCATACGTTGATCAAGCCTGTCTGGGTTTTGATTCAGAATGCTCTGTGAGTCTCCGTCATCAGGTTGCCGGCAGTGAAACCCCTCCTCATGTGTCAAGCGAGGGAAAATGTGCTTCCAATGCGGCTGTCATGAAAATGAAAAGTTTGGGCAGCAGGTTGTAATGAGTTGGTTTGAACACGTTTTGTTGGTTTTCGGTTAATAAGAGTGTTGTGCCCTAATATTCATTTATGCACAATTCACACTCTTTCATGATGACAATGAGAATGAGTAATATTTATTATTTTTTAGTAGTATTATTAGAGATTAGGTTGGATATCATCATACATACATATTATTATTGTTAGTATTATTAGAAGTAGATATCATCATACGTACATTATTATTATTAGTGTTGGTATCATTAGAAGTAGATATCATTATACGTACATTATCATTATTATTATTAGTAGTAGTAGTATTACTAGAAGTAGATGTCATACATTAGGTTGGATATCATCATACATTCATTATTATTATTGTTAGTATTACTAGAAGTAGATATCAACATACATTAGGTTAAAACTGGAGCCTCTCTTACTACACCCACACATGTTTTGGGAAAGGTAGCAGTGGGTTGGATGTTGGCTCGGCCTCGCTAATGAGAGTGAGGGTTGCAGACTAAATACTGATACGGATCTTGTTTTAATGCAGTCCAGGCAGATGCAATCAATCTGGACCTATTTCCCATTTTCTATGCACATCGAAAGACATAATTTAAATATTGGCTATGTGAGAACGCTAAAGGGATCCAATGTTTTGTTTTGTTTGTATTAAGAATACATTTCAGTTATTCTGTGATAAATTGTATTTCTGTTGATTTACCTAAACCACAGGTCTGTGAAGCGCAGTAGCAGAAGTGCACAGTGCAGTAACAAAAATAATTGGTAGAAAATGTCATTTTGAATACAAATGTGCATGCCGTTACCACTGAAGATGGTCATTGTCGATATTAAGAGAGACACAGGTTTTTTTTGGACATTAATAAAACAGTAGTTCTGGAGCAAGGTGAAATCTAGCTGACCTGACCATGCTCAAAATTGATTTTAACAGTTGACTTAGAAATTTGTTTTTGTCTAACCTGTAAAATGTTTTATTAATTTTTGCTACCATTATATCTGCCTGTGCACCTCCTGCACTTACACACCATTGGAAGGAGGGATCCCTCTTTTGTGTTTTTTGGTGTGTTTAACCCTAATTAATTCAAGATACATGGGTCATCACAATACCCGACACTAATATCATACCAACACCAGGAGTGGCTTATTACATTTCTCCATAAAGACCCCAACTCATCAAGAGCTTAGACCCTGCAAGACAAAGAACCTACAAATAACCTACATGGGAAAATCAGGCAAAAGCTTGCCATTAACCTCATTCATTCAACTATTGCTTCCAAAAGAAAATCTTCAACAGTGAGGTGCATGAAAAGAGTTACGCCTCACCATTGATCGAATTTAGACATCTCAACTTACTGTGTGCAGTCCTGTGAAGCCAGAAATGTCAAAAAACCTCATTCGATCATTCATTTGACCTTTGAGTGGTTTATATTATCTGTTAGAAGGCCATAGAAATACTTCTTTGTGTATCGCCGACAAGTGTGGAGTCTCAGAATCATAGAACTTTAATCACAGAGGAGCGCGTGTTAGTTGATCCATCGCGCAATGTGTCGCGGGTTAGTTGTTTAATCGGCGAGAATGGTGAGCACACAAACTTTTTTTCCCCACCACACAATGCAATGTCTTTATTGACAAGCTGAAGGTGTGTCCGCTAAAGGCCACGAGGCTCAGGTCTCAGCGGCGCACATGTTTTACACCATGTGAGAGAGCACATGTGTCTGGCCACATGTCGGTGTTGTCGGTGTGTGTGTGTGTGTGTGTGTGTGTGTGAGGGTGGGAGGATGTGCGCGTGTGTTTAAGCATTATAGACACGTCACACGATCACGTGCCATTCGTCGTTCAAACCGCCGTTCGGATGAGTCCATATCACGACTCCAACCATGTGCATTAACAATACCGGGCGAGAATGAGGCCGCCAATGGCTTCAGTGTATGTAAATCATCGGCTACACTTCACTGCACCAATTCAGATTTGAGCCGGTCTTGTGCTTGTGGAAGCACAAGACCAGTATGACACAGCGTGATGAGGGATGACTGTTTGATTTAAAAGACACTCCTAGATGGGAATTTTCAACTGTGGAGAGAACAAAACAACCTTTCTTTCATCTGTGATCCATCAAATCTTGATAGCAGCGGCCCACGTGGTTCGTATTGACCCGTTGATGTCTGAGCCATCGACACACTTACATAACACCCAACGGCCAGAAACATATGCCAGGGCAGTAGGTTATTTGTTGTAGTGGTTAGTCACGCCTACACTTTCAAGTCAGCTGATATGAACTATTACATAAGTATATTTCACTATAATGAATAGCGACAACTAAAACGGAAAATAATGACCAGCAACTATTAAAATCTAATGATAGGCAAAAAAAAGGGAGAACTAATTGGTGCATAGCAACTACTGTAACGTGCTATTGCTTATAGATACTATAAAACGACTTATTAGCACAACTCAAATACTTACTAACAAACCTAGCTTAGCCACCTAACAGCTCTAACATTGTGAATATTGTAAGTGTATGTGTGGCTCCTTGCAAACCGACTGGCATTTACAGCTGGCATGCAACTCAGGGTGCTCCATATAGCCAGTCCCGCGACCCTGAACAAGAATAGCATGCAGGTAAACAGAGAGAAAGAGATTAAACTACACGCACAAATGGAACATGAAGGTAGCGATTACAAGGTGTTTTTTGTTGTACAAATATTATATCCTCGTCTCCTAATATCGTGCCCTTATACCGCACTCGGGAAATCGTAATGGCTTTCATGGAGGGGTTTTTAAGGGTTGTGTGGAATGGTTTTGTTGTGAGAACTCCTTGGGCACACAGTGTGTCTTTGTGGCTGCTTCCAGCATCAAAAGGCTGTCTTCCACTGGTGTTCACGTGAAAAGGGCCCATGCCCACGCAGTTACCTCTGCCTCTCTGGAATACGCCTCATAGTTTCCACGTCCACGTCGCCGTCCTGGTTGTGCGAGAGGTCAGAGCAGAGCCTCGAGGCATCTCGGCTATTAGTCTGCAAAACGGAAATGACCTGCACCTCGGTCACCTGAGGGTGCATAAATTGAAAGACCTCGTTTTAGATTCCAGGAAAAGAAAGAAAAGTTATTTTGGTATATGTAAAGTGTTGCTTAAAATGGCCGAAAGTCACCTTTAGTGATATATTGTTTGTCCCTCTGATCTATCTGTGCTCAACGAGATTATTGGATTGTCAATTTAAACAGCGTGACTAATTTGGACTGCCCCCAAGCAAGGTCTGTCTGTGTAAATGTATCCATGGATTGGAAGCGACAGAACAAAGCACAATGTCGATGTTTGTTTGTTTGGGTCTACTACAAAGGAACCGAAGCACATTTTAAAGTCAGCATCATGTCATACAAAGAAACTTGTCTGGACATAATCGATGGTCATGATGAATGAGCCTGTTGCGGTTCACTAAAACAGCTTGGTGTGTACTGCCACCTGCTGGTAAATAATACAATTACAGTAATTGTTTAAGTACACAAAATTCATATTTTGGTCAATATTGGCAGTTAATACAGGTCAAAGGATTAAGTATTGATAATATTAAATGTGACTATCATATCAACAATACATACTAAAAACCCACAAGATATATTACATTATTATATTGCAAAATGTATCTTTTAAATTAAGATTCGATTAATGAATACAACAAATACATAATTGTATAGCCTACTGGTGTGCTCAACCGAAGAAAAACACGGACGCATGTGCGCTCACACACACACCGCGCACTGGCACGGACGCATGTGCGCTCACACACACCGCGCACTGGCACGGACGCGCGCAGACACTTAGTTCCTTCGAGTCCTCATCGGGATGAATAGGCCTACATCAACACACGTCTCATCGCCCTTCGCCAACGTCACTCCGCCGAGGTGCCAAACGCAATGTATGAAAACTGTTGATTTATGCAGTGAACCTCGGTTACGTCTTTTATTTTGGCCGACAGCAATTATTTACAAGTGTTTACTCTACGACGTGAAAGATGGTCTCGGCAAAGAGACACTTGTTTACAACCGATCAGTGCTCGGGAGGACCGAGCTCATGAATGTCGGGATGCACGGTGTCAGAGACGTATACGCTCACCGCGCTATTTTTAGTCGACACAAATGCCTTCTGGCCAAAAAAAAAGAAGCATGAATATGGATATTGCGCTCGGCTGTACAGAGTTGTTTGCAGTACGACAGCAGTGATGCAGACAGACAGTTCGCACGTGTGTCCAATAGGCCTAAACAACCGGTGGTGGTGATGTAGCATCGGTGGGCTTATTTAATGAAATCATTAAATAATTATTTTATGAATAAGAAAAACAAATGTGGTCGAAACGCTTGTTCCCTCGCTATTGCCACGTAGTGTTTCGTGTAATGGTGTATTACCATATTACTGTCGTAGATGGCTGACAACGCCACCCCTCAGATGAGTGAAGGATCCCCGGTAAACAGGACCATAGGCTGATGTAGCAAAAGGTAATTCTTCTAATTTATTTGACACATCCGCTAAAGTCCACACAGGAAGGTCACAGTAAAATACCACCCAGGGCGTACTGGGGGTCGAGAGGAGACCTGGGACAGGCTAAGGGGATCCTATACTACTAGGCTTGCTATAGGAGCATGCAACACCACGACAAAAAACAACAACAAGAATAAGAGGAAAACAAATCAAATTGAAGAACCGTGAAATCAAAACCACAATGAGCCGTCCTCCCTCAAATGATGACGCTCGCCAGGCCCTTAGTAATAATAAGTTTACTCCAAATAATAACATGGCACAAATCAAAAACACAGGAAAAATGGCAAATGAATGAGTTGCTTCTTCCTGTGGTACAAATACAGCAGTGCGGTCATTAATTCACAAGTAAAGTTAAATACAATTGTTAAACACACGTTTGTGGCTAGGGCCTACCTTTAGCGTGTCCAACAGGCACTCAAACGGGGCACTTGGTGCAAAATGGAGGACCCAAGCGTCACAAGTTCAATTTAAATACAACAACAATGTCATCATTTCATTAAAAAATCAACAATTCATTCAAATACAAAATGACAAATGGCAAATGTTCAAATCCCATCGCTCCAGTGGCTACCTTCTGTGTGTTTACACGCTGCTCAACAAACACTCGAACCAGGCTTGGGTCCACGAAGGCCCGAGCCTTTAGTGCACCCCTATTTATACCCTCCCCTGCTCCCCAGGGTCCTAGAGGCATGGCGTTATATCAGTGAGGAGACCGTTTAATGTGGTACGTAGGTAGGCCTGAAGTCAATGTGTCGTACTTTTTAAATTTTTTTACAATTTCAGACGTCATGTTAATTCTCTGGTTGATATCATTTGAAAAGCCTATTTGAAGAGCGGCCGTTGAGGTCCCGAGAGCTTGCTAAAATAAGCCTACATCACCGCTGTTAAGTGAGAATTGCGTTTATGTAGGCTACTAATTTAGCCGATAATTCATGCTATATATCGTTCTAATAGAACATTGACATTGACTACAATTAATCAACCTAGTTAAGATTAAGTGTTTAGCGTTACCCGGAGAGGACTGCGGTCTGAGGAGCCTAATGAGTTATGGATTCTGGATAAATCATTTAATTTCAAATTAATTCTATCGGAGATAATACGTTTTGTTTAAGCGCGGGGGGGCGCGCTTT
>OMNR01012463.1:2810-14858 GCA_900303205.1 Mora moro
TATTTAGTGTTTGTGTGAGTGTGTATGTATGTATATATATATATATATATATATATATATATATATATATATATTAGGGGTGAAACGGTTCACTAAAGTCACGGTTTGGTACGATACGGTCTCCATTTATTATTATAACAGTAAACAACATGGATAGCATGTCTTCCAGCAGCACATGGAAACATAAATAAACAGGACCACTTTTTTTAAAGATTAGTCTCTCTATGAAATCAAAGTGTGACAGATGTTTGTCCTCCCAGTCTATTGTAATGAAATGAGCAGTAAGGCAGCTCTCTGTAGTGTCCAACTGTCAGTAGTTAGCGCAGGAGAATGCTTTGACATCAATGCCAATGTGTTCTTTTGTTGTGTTGTATAACATTGTGTGATCTCTTTGGAACCGGCTACCGGAATCATCCGCATATTGTTGTCTGAAGGCTGCGGGGAGAAGTTGTTGCTGTTTGGTAGCGTTTGGTTTGTTCGCCTCGTCCCGCCGGTTGTCTCATCAACGCATTCAGTTTGTGCGCAACCCACTCCATTGTTTTCCTATGTATTTCCTATATATACATGTATGTGTGTGTGTGTGTGTGTGTGTGTGTGTGTGTGTCCATGCATGTGTGTGTTCAGGTGTTCACTTACACTGGCCCAGGACAGTTTTTCGGAGGGTCCATCCTTCCCCCGTTGGTAACGAACTCCAGGACCTCCTGGTTGCTCCGGCTGGGATAGGGCATGTAACCCAGAGAGAAGATCTCCCACAGGAGGACGCCAAACGACCTGGGACACAGAGACACTCTCGTACTGTAACAGCTCTTCTGTTTTGCCCACAGGAGGACCCCAAACGGCCTGGGACACAGAGACACTCTCTTAAAGTGTAAGTCAACCAGCTGTTTCAGCTCGAAGTCGAACACTATGAGATTTTAAAAAAATGCGTTTTGGGGGCGAAGAGTTCTAGTAAGGAGGGAGGACGTGTTATCTCCATGGTTATGACCCACGGCAACTTTGTGATACGTTTTTTCTAAGCTAGTACTGTATGAACGTTATAATGAGTGATGTATGAAATACACCACACACCGTTTGCGTTACACTATAAGTGTCCGAGAAGCTTAACCCTCTCTCGTTTATCAACATAAACCACCACCTGCGCTCAGAGCTGAGTGGAGCATAGGATTTTACTTCTGTTTTTTCTAAATTACTTATTTTAGTGACAGTGACAAAATGGCATAGATTACTATATATACTATATTACTATATAGATCTATATTACTATATGGATCATATAAGACATATTACCACGTTTAAAACAAATAAAAAAACGATTTGGGGTTCACTCCCCTTAAACAGTTCTTCTGTTTAGCGAACAATGAAAACTGTCAAGAATAAGCTAAAGATTAAGGTTGTTTAATGACATTTACAAATGTAATTGCACAATTATTGAAGTAAAACAGGATGCTCCAATATGTCTTTTACAGATATTTGGTTTATTCATTTTTATAAACTATTTAAACTCAGTTTTATTCTAGATTTCCCCAAGCATTTAAAAATCATTCAACGGTCTGTCCCTCTCATTTTGTTTTCTGCAAAAATAAATAGCCAGTTTAGCTTGTCTCAAATGACAATTAATGAAGAATAATTTTTTTTTGGGAGACGCTTTTTCTTCGTTCAAATCTTCTTCTAGGGACAATAAAACATCACAGAGCACCCAATCATCGTGTTAATGTAGAACGGTGTAAGACACAATGAAAAAAAAAACTTTAAAATATTTTTAAAATAGATACAATCGTTTACTGTGAGACATACAGGGGGACAATGTGAGGAACACAGAGGGGTCAGTACGAACGATAATGAGGACAAGCCAGTCAACGATTATATGCAGGAAAAAAATCAGTAATGACAAGATAAGGGCCCGTGTCCATGTCGCGTCTTTTTCTGGCAGAAATGCGTTGGCATGGCGCTGGGAAGCACTGGGATGAAACACTTGTGCGCTTGTGTCGAAAAAAACCAAACCCTGCTGTGTCTCTGTGCTTTGCTTATTGTTTCTATGGCAACTAGCCACGTTAGCACCTTAGCTCCTAGCTTAACATCGTAGCGATAACTTCTTATTATACATCCATGATGTTTAATAAAAAGACCAGTAGTGAAAAAGTGAGATGGGAAAGAGAGACCAGTAGTGAAAAGGTGAGATGGGTAAGAGAGACCTGTAGTGAAAAGGTGAGATGGGAAAGAGAGACCTGTAGTGAAAAGGTGAGATGGGAAAGAGAGACCAGTAGTGAAAAGGTGAGATGGGAAAGAGAGACCTGTAGTGAAAAGGTGAGATGGGAAAGAGAGACCAGCAGTGAAAAGGTGAGATGGGAAAGAGAGACCTGTAGTGAAAAGGTGAGATGGGCAGACATGACTCACCACGTGTCGGTCTTGGAGGTGAAGATGCCCTCCATGAAGGCTTCTGGTGGCATCCACTTCACCGGAAGCATGGCGCGCCCTCCTTTCCTGTAGTAACTGGCCCTGCACGCACACATACACACACGCACACACACACACGCACGCACGCACACACGCACGCACACACACGCACACACACACACATGTTCAGATATACACATACATATGCATATGCTTGCATATGTGCCCGCATATATGCACATATACGGTAATAGCACAAGCGCAGACAGACGCTTAACGCCTAATCTCTGATGGACAGCGTCCACAGAATAGCTCACTGACATTTTACAATGCTGATATTAAACTGTCCAATATGTCAGCCTGCACTTTACATAATATTTAAATTAACTCACCAATTCATGGCACTATAGTGCAAAGCTAAATTAGCTACGCTAAAATCCATTGGAATTCCAATTGGAAAAGCATATAGCGTTTCCTGGGGAAAAGGACTTAATTTCCCATGGGTTTTATTACATTCTTTGCAAAGAAGTTACTTCTGCTTCTTAACTTTTAGTTAGCCTGGCTATTTTTCATTCTACGTTAATAAAACACTGATTATGCAAAAAGTCAAACCAGTTAGTAACCAACTGGGACATTCAGAATGATTAAAATATGTCAATATTTTCACTAAAGGCCTTTATTTGCTCATGGGGTGTGTAGGTATATCTCAGCAGACATTGGCAGGCACACGGCAGTGAAGCACCTCCAGGGACCGAAAGGCATTAACACACGAGGGTGACATTGAGAGGTGGGAACAAATCGATGAAGGAGACAGATTTAGAAACAAAGCAACAAAACAAAAAGGGGGGGTGAAAAAAGGTGAAGAAAGATAGAAAGGAGGCAAATGCCTGTTCACAGCCATGTCGCCATGGCAACAACAGCAGCATTCAAAAGCAGAGGCTTGGGGGGGGGGAAAAGTGACACAATTCCACAATGAATGGCTCTCTCTTAGCGTGGCCGTACGATATACCGTTTTGTATTTTTTACTAAACGCACCGTTTCAGCATCGGTGCTTCAAGGATTCCTTATCTCAACCAAGAAAAATATATTTCATTTCGAGGTTTTTTTTTTGTGCCGGCCGCTGCGGTGAACTGTGACGCGGTGTCTTTTATTTGTATTAAGCTGGGGTGGAATTATCTGCCGCTCGCGCGCAATCCCGGTTGCCGCTAGCGATACGAGCCTCCAAGACGTACGTCTGTTGTCTGTACCAGGCGCAAAATGGAGATATATAGTATATATATATGAAATATATATATACTACTTATTTTGCGCGTGTCTACGCATTAAAATGGTAGATGTGGTCTTAGGAGCGGTTCCATGCATGAGAAGCGCGCCTGGCAGTGTATAGCATGGATTTGAGGTCCTACAAAGAGGACATCTGTGAGATGTCAGAAATCTATTAGAGGAAATGGGTGAATAACTACAAAGTAAAATGTGGGGTTGGGGGGGGGGAGGGATCATATGATGATGGATGAGAGTCGAGGATTATCCTAGAGAGCTCGAGAACGTCAACGATTGCCATCGCTACCGCGGGCAGGATTAAAGTAAATCTAATTTTGTTACAAAGCTGGCAAATGTTGATGCCAAGATGTTTGCCTGCTGCCAAATGTTTTATGAATTCATTAGAGATCAATTTGTTGAAACGGGCCTAAACGGGCTTCATCAACTGAGCTAAGTGGACCTAGACATGGGAAACTTGTCTGGAAACTGTCAGGGTGAATGTTTCAGACTTTGCGAGGGGAAACTATCCTAAAAAAACCAAGTCATTCGTTCGTCAACACTTAATGTTCGTCAACACAGTAATATGGAGGTTACACGCAGAAAAAGAAGCCACACATGGCTGGCCACTGGCCGACATGCACCTGGCCACTGGCCGACATGCACCTGGCCACTGGCCGACATGCACCTGGCCACTGGCCGACACGCACCTGGCTTCGTCTTCTATTTGACTTCGGACCTCAAGAACCTCTCGTTGAGGTTCTGTCGGGGGTCTCTCTTTGAATCGCACAGGTGTAACGTGCGGTGCTCGTACAAAAACCGTGTTGCCTTTTCCCTCTAAGCCGTTAAATATTCCGAGGAGGACCATCTATTCATTTACTTTGGGTTTGTTTCCGTGGCACGAGACCAACGGCCGTCCGATCGATGCACAATCGGTTTTCTTTTAATGCGCGGCGGCTTTATGCACTGCATTTATTACCACCACTAACACCGCCGACAGGCAGGAGCCTGAGCCTGGGATTACAGCTGGCTTTAAACACAGGAGCGCACGTTCGATAGCGCAAATAATACGCACGTGCGTGTGCGCGTGTGTGTGTGTGTGTACGCTCAGAGTTGCACAGATGAGTTGCAATCATCTGAGGTGAGTGCACGTGAGTTAGGGCGTGTGAATAAGTGGCCGTGGTGTGTGTGTGTGTGTGTGTGTGTGTGTGTGTGTGTGTGCGTGCGTGCGCATGTACAGTATATATGTATATATGGAATGGGGTGGTTTGTGTGTTGTTCATGTACGGTCGTGTTTGGAGACAGGCGGATGGGGAATAGGTAGGGAGACAGATAGCAGCAGTGTTGCACGCTGGAGAGATGAGGTACCACACACCCCTGTCTCAGCAACACTGCTTGAACGACAAAACGCATGTGTGCGAGTTGCTGATGCCAACCCTGCACCGTTGGGCTCAATAGTGAGGTTTTTGTCCAATGCGGTTTGCATATACACAGCGAATGTGAAACACACGGCGAGCTCTTCCACAGCGCACCTGTAAATGTCCCGGGCCATCCCGAAGTCCCCGATCTTGGCCACTCTTCCCGGCCCCTTGCAGGTCAGCAAGCAATTTCGCGCGGCGATGTCCCTGAAAGAATGAAAGCGAATCGTTACACACACACGCGTCATGCTTGCTAAACAAACCTTACGTCCTCACGCGTGTTTTAGTTTTTCAAAGGACATGGAGTTATTAGATTCATTTTTCAGTGGGATTCTGCAGTGAGAGGGAAAGTATGTATGTATCGAGGTCACAAATATGAACAGGTACTTGACTTGCGTGTCCTTTGTAGCAACTATTTTTGCTATCTACATTCGGTAGGACTTCCATCCTGCTTTCTGAAGATGCTGCTTTTGAGTATGCGACACAAATACCTCTGCCGCGCCTGTCGACTACACCAACGCGACAGACGTTCATTCTAGAGGTCTTTCCGGTAGTTTCCCGGTGTTTCGAGACATTTAAAGAGGCTCCCCATGCGAATCAATAGTGGAATCAAACAGCGCGGCTGCCCCGAGGCGAGCCAGTCGAACCCGTACGCTCTCCCACGCCGCTTCAGTGGCTCAGCCCACTGTCTGAAAAGCCCAGAATGGAACCAAATGGACCCCATGCAGCGGAGGGGGTTCTGGGTTTAGTCACTACAGAAATGTAGACAGAGAGAGAGGGGGGGGGGCGGCTGCTAGATAAAAATGCATCAAATATGTGTATTTATTTATTTTTTTGTTGGTATTCCATGAGATTGTTTATTCCCTGAGAAAACACAGTGATTTTTCACACGGCAAGCGATGCTGCTGTCTGGGAAAAGCAATTGTGATCACGATCTGTACTCTGCCACCAAGGTGGGTGAGCGCATTACACCTCAAACCAAGCAGGGAGGAAAGGGAAAGGCGACCCTCTGGGGACGTTTCTAATCAGAAGAAAAGTTTCTCCCCTCGCTGAGATGATAAAGTCACTTTCTGCGACAGCGTGTTTAGTGATTAATAAAGCAACAAAAACAAGCAATTGACCAATAGACATGGAATATAAGCTACCACTGGGATCTTGGACTTGGGCTCTTTTGTTTTCGCTTCTCCACCCTCTCACACTGAGATCACTCAAGACCAAAGATAAATGAACTGAAGAACTGTTCAAAACAGCTGAAAACCCAAAGTCCATGAAGACCAAATGGTAGCCTAGTTCTTTCTATGTAGGACCATATATATGGAAATACATTCATATTTAAAATAGGCCAACTCTCTTAAATGTTCCTTTGATTTAGCGCCTCTCCGCACGTTTCTATGACGACAGCATGTTGACGATGCTTGGGAGTTAATTGCTCGTTATCCCCGAGGCCGCATGTGGCAACGCGGGTCCAATGCAACACGGCAAAACTATATAACGCATGATATTTGAGCAGTAGGGAATTAATACTGGACCGGTTCAGTCTGGCTATAAATGTTCCTTTTGAACTTAAAGTAATCACAGCAATGGGGGGATAGAACACAGCAGAACAGAACTAAGGCTATTCCCACACACACATGCATATCCCATATATATATATATATATATATATACACACACACATATATGTATTGGCTACCATTTTCCCTTGTGGGGGTAACTAAATCCAAGTTCTCCTTGTTAAATCGCTTGGAAGAATCCATGCAAATCATTTGTTTTCACTTGTGGCCGAGTTGAGCTGAGCCAGGAAAATGCAGCAATCGTCGCAGTCAGCGAGCCTGCGAGAGCTCGCGGGAAGGTCGCGACGCCGCTCGCATGCACAATGTGCAATATGATGTAATTAAACACATATGAAGAGGACCCCGTGATGTATGTCACACTCTGTGCTCATTTATTATGCGCAATAAAAAAACAATGGATCCGATCACTGTTTGTCGGCTGGTGTTGTTGTAGCCGTAGCCGATCCCGTGTATTGCCTCGTTTATATGCTAATTTGCCGTGGAGGTGTCAGGGTCCCACCGTCCCTGCCGTATATGTAAATATAATGCACATACTAAAAATTATCCATGCCTGTTTGGAGGGAAGAAGTGCTGGGTGAGATTGCATACAGTCAGTACACAGAGCAACATGTATGGATAGCTGGGGTTGCAGTGTTCTATGAGGTGTGCACAATAGATGTCTTTTCAAAGGGAACTTTGCTTTCCGGGCATTGTAGTTTGAAAATGCGGCATTGTCCGCCAAAATAGACAATCTTCAAGATTACAAAGGGAACGTTTCAACTCAAGCGATTGTATAAAATGTGTTCCTCGAATCTGTTAAGTTGAAAAAGAAAAGAACTTTGACGAATTGTATCCCATCAAAGCAGCCCGCTCTGTCAACCGTTGACACAAGGCTTAAAATGTGGAGGGTGCACTTTGAATATATAGCAAGTCCCTGGAAACACAGAGGGGAGGAACAGTTTTATGATGTTGTCACCCAACTCAGTGACAGAGAGGAACGACAGGCCTATACATACACACACACACGCACACAGCCTCACATACACACACAGGGTCATCCACAAAGAGGTCATCCGCACAGGGGTCACAAACACAGGAGTCACCCACACAAGGGTCACCCACACAGGGGTCACCCACACATGGTCCCTCCACACAGGGGTCACCCACACAAGGGTCACCCACACAGGGGTCACCCACACGTGGTTCCTCCACACAGGGGTCACACACACAGGGGCCCTCCACACAGGGGTCACCCACACAAGGGTCACCCACACAGGGGTCACCCACACATGGTCCCTCCACACAGGGGTCACACACACAGGAGTCACCCACCCAAGGGTCACTCACACAGGGGCCCTCCACACAGGGGTCACCCACACAGGGGCCCTCCACACAGGGGCTTTGTGGTGCCACTTTGGTGCAAAGGAAGCGAGAGAGAGAGAGAGAGAGAAGGTTTACAGGGTTTTTCATTGTCTTGATGCCTTTTTTAGGGGAATTTCTGACCTTTTTCTAACTCATAATTTCTACCATAAATGTCAAATGCAGAGAGAGATGGGTTGGGGGGGGGGAAAAGAAAAGTTACCATCAACCAATGGCTCTTGGGACTCCTCCTTTCTTTTCGTTCAAAGAGCTGTTCTGTTTTGTCAACTGATGTTAGCGTTTCAGACTACTGACTGCATCTGCCAGCGCCCAGGCTCCCGCCAGCGCTGGTGTCTTCACGGCAGCTTGTGGACGTCAGTAGCTGCAGCCCGTATGTTCTGCCTTTTTTTATTCTTTTGCACGGCAATCAATTCACTAACCCCCGAGCCAGCGGTGGCACTTAGGAGAATTACAGGCATGGCAGCGGAATGTTCCGGGGATAGTTCATATTGATGCACTTTCTTCTTTAATCCATGTCCAGGGGATGTTATGGTTGGGAGTTAGGCAATGGATTTAGTATTGACCGTGAAGCCCGTGTAGGGGGTATGGAACAGCCTTCAGATCAGTATGCTATTACCGCATTAGTAATAGTAAGTACACACTGGGCTACGCTCGGGAACGTTTGTTGCCAACACTTACAGACAACGCTGTTGTTGAAACATGCTAGGTTTGTTACTGCACACAGTGATACACACTGTGCTCAATGGGTTCGCTGTGCAGCGCGGAAACAATAAAAAAAGAGTTTAACAGACGAATGATTTAGTTCCTTAAAAAAAACAAAAACTAAAAACATGAGTACTGTTTCCAATGTAGTTGGAAACCTGTGTAGGTTAATTGGTTTGAACCTTTTTTAATCCTCTTTACTCAACCATGTACTACAATCCCTTTTCAACAAGCTTAAGGGTTTGTACGTAATTGCCGTCTTTTATATTCTTTCGCAACTTTTGTTTTACTGAATGGTACAACACAGTGCAAATAAAACGTCTTATTTTGTATTGAACGTGTCGCTGGGCAACTGCGTGTGGAGTATATCGCCGTGCTCGGAGAAATGAAACGATTTGCAAATGAACTTAACGAAATAATGTTTTGCATTCAATCAATAATATGCCGGGGTTGTTCTTTTTTTGTTTTTTGTACACCTAATACACATTATTTAGATGGTGTGTCTCGGGTGTCAGCGTACCTGTGTATGAACTGGTTCTCCTCCAGGTACTGGCAGCCCCTGGCGATGTCTCTGGCCACGTTGAGGAGGTCCACCATGGACAGACTGGAGGGGTGCTCCTGCTCACACACACACAAACACAGAGGGTCAAACACACTCCTGGGTTCACTCACGAGACACAGAGGAGGAGGAGGTTTGTGTGCGAGCGTATACATGCGTGTGGGTGAATGTCTTGCGAAACACAAAATTAAGGTTGACAACCCGAAGAACCTCAACGATGTGTACGTTCAGTATAGAAACACTTTTTACATAACATTACAACATCCATCCACCATTTCGGTACATTGTCAGGACGCTGCCGGGGTCTGCACGCACACGGACCGACACTTTATTGACACGTACACATCCATGGTCACGCGCACACACATAAACACACTGGCAAACATGAACGCCGATAAACAGAACGACTGATATGATGCGTAGGTGTTACTGTTTCTACTTACGCATGCTGTTGCAAAAACTATATGTGTGTGTGTGTGTGTGTAGGCATGTTATGTGGGTGTATGCAGATAGTTATGGAAAATGTAGGCAAGAAAAATGGTGTATGGTGCATGTGATGGATGTGTGTGTGTGAGTGTGTGTGCGTGTGTGAGCGTGCGCGCATGTGAGTGCACGGGCGTGCATATGTGTTTGCATACGCGTGCATGCGTGTGCGTGTGTGTGTGCGTGCGTGCGTGTGTGTCTTACCAGCCGCGGCCTAGTTTCCCTCAGGAAGGACTTGAGGTCTCCTCCAGCCATGAGCTCCAGCAGTATGAATCTGGGCAGCGCCTTCAGACTGACTCCGATGCAGCGCACAATGTTCTGGTGGCTGAACTTGCTGTGGGAGGGAGGAACACACAGACGCATTGGAGCTGGCGAATGCCTGCGTGTGTATCCGAGCGTAGATCAGAGCCCGGTTTAAAGTTAAGTTTCGTAAGTTTCGTAAGTTGGCTGAACTAATTCCGAGTTGTTTGAATAACGAGTATATGTATAACGAATAACGAATAATGGTGCTGAAGGCGGCAAAAACCCAACACTTACATTTCAAATCGTAACCTTTGATTGACTGGTGGTAATAATTGACACAAGGAATTTACAATCGGACTTTGTGGATTACAGAGACATTTTGAATGATAGAAATCTGTTCAGAATTTCGCGCGGGGAAAACGTATTAGAAACTACGTATCTATCACAGTGATTGATGCATACGATTTAAGGTTCCAATGTTATAAAAACATTCTGATTATCACACCAAAAAGCTTACTCCTGACCCCAATTATAAAAAAAAGACCACGAGACCAGGCCCGAGGATGGAGGGGAAATTCCTACCTGACTGGGCTGGGGGTCGGGGCCGGGCCGGTCTCGGGTTCGGGCAGAGAATCACCCCTCTAGTATATATGTATAATACAGACTGGATAGAGTGGAGTCTTTGTGTATGTGTGTAGGGGCGCGTGTGTGTGCGAGAGAGAGAATGAGTGCGTGTGTGTGTGTGCAGATGTTCTCCTACCTAATAATCAGAGCCTCCATTAGGAAGTCCAGCTCATCTTGCTCAGAGCAGACCTCGGGAAGTGTCTACCGTGGACGAAAAAACAAACGACAAAATATAACATTTGGTTTTGTCTTCCTGTAATGGATTTTTTTTTTTTCTAACAGAAGGCTCCATGGAAAAAACACTTTTTATGATGCTGTCGGACTGCGCATCTGACAGCGTGAGCACAGAAGGAAATGGAAGATATTACCTTCACTGCTACTTGCATGGGACTCGGTTCACCCGGTATGCCCACGGCCAGACCCTCGTACACCTCACCGAAAGCCCCGTGACCCAGACCCCTGGATGGACAGACACACACACACACACACACACGCGCGCTCACACGCACACGCACACACACACACACACACACACACACAAAGGCATACACACACACAAAGGCACACAAAGGCGCACACACACACACAAAGGCACACAAAGGCAGAGACAAAGGACTAGCAAAGAACAATGCCGAGGAACTTGGTACTAATGAAAGGCCCCTTATTTAATTATCCAGTATTTATATAGACACAGTCATGCACACGGCACATTGGAAGGCTCCTCTGCAGTGCAGAACACACTCATGCAGAATGCAGCCTTATTAAAGTGTGGCCTCGGGCAGCTTGTAGGACTGCAGCACCTTTGCCAGCCGTACCAATATGTTTCCCTGTGTTATTTTATATATTTACTGTATTTATGCTGCAACCCACTGGAACGGGAGGGCCACAGGGTTGCGTGTGTCATACTGACACTGAGAACATTACAGGAGGCAGTGTTGTGGGAAGGTGTGCTATGTAACAATCTGTCTCTTTCGGTCACCAGACAAGGATGTCTATCGAGATTGTTTCAATATTAAGAGTTCCTAAAACCTTCCAAACCTTCCTAAAAGTCTTTTTTTTAATTCATCGGACGTCTTATATTCTTTGTTTTGTATTGTGCGTTTAAATGTCTCCTGAAATGCGAAATGCAATGCCAAGCTATTTTAGCATCGACATGTGATGTATAAAGGTTGTTTACCGCACTGCACCGAGTGCTCACACCAAAGCTCCTATGGCATCACATGTTCACGAAGCTACTACACACATGGATGTCAATTATTACACATATTGAATGTGTGTGTATATATATATATATGTGTGTGTGTGTGCGCTCGCGCGTGAGACTCTAAACTGTGTCAGAACGTATGCGCCACTGCACCCATTTACTGGTGCTACAGTTCTCAATAGTACAGATCTGGAGCGCTCCAGTTGAGAACGATCAAAACACACTCATGGG
>OMNR01012484.1:1410-12783 GCA_900303205.1 Mora moro
CTTTTCTCGACCCTCAAAATAGGACGTGTGCAATATTTTGGAAGCAAGATTCTGTTAAACATGCAACTATCAGTAAGAAGTATTCCAGTTATCACACAGTGGGACAATATGCCTCAGAGCTTCCATTAGAAGCCAGACAAGATGAGAGAAGGTGTTTAAAAACTACACAAAATCTACGCCAAAACCAAGATGTTTAGGGTTTGAGTGGCTGGTTTCAGATGATGCCAGTTCATGGACAGCGTTCTTAGCACCAGAACCAAAGCTTTTCTTGGTGGAAGTGGTGGAGTGGTCAACACTTTCCCTGGAGCTCAGGGAACACCACTGACCACACCGCACTAAAGGCTGATTCATTAACGTCCGAGCCACGATGCTGGGTCTCCACTGACTTTTTCCGGTGGATTTTAATCTCACCGCGTGCCTTAAGAGTCAGGTAGAGCTTTTCCACATGGATTTGTGGGTAACTGTGAGGGTGTTGGGGTTCCACTAATGTTGTTTATTTGTGAATTCTGTCGTTTGCCACTTTTCAAATTCCTCGCCCTCTTGTTTGTTAATGCCACTAATTGTATCAGAAAAGGGCTTTTAAAAGTGCTATGTGACCTGGGACCTTTCATGTTTCATTGTGTTTACTGTATAATATGAATTTTTTAATCAAGCATGTTTTTCTGGGGTTTTAAAATAAATGTTGGTGAAGTCACATTTGCTAGGTAGGGTTTTTTTGCAGAAAATTATTATTGGGAGCATTTTGTGAATAATGTGCAGACAGTTCACTGGTTGTGAATAGAAAACTCACATTCACATCAGACTTCTGTCCTTCGTTGTATACACAGGTTTCTTTAATTAGGACTTCAAATCAGTGACATTGTGTACGAGTAGTAAAATGGCAGTAGTTTGTATTGCATAGAAAACGCTTATTTTCAATAGTGTGTATCGTAGCCATATCAGTGCACGCAGGTGGATGTATATTGCATAATATAATATATATAATATAATAATAATATGAGCAACACTTCCACATTCTTTTTCTTTCTCTTTTTTGTTCCTTAGTATGTTTGACAGCTTATCTAGTTGAACAGTGAACTGGTGCTGCTGCATATCAAACCGTCAGTCCAGTGCTCTTCACAGGAGACAAGACCGTGGTCCGTCAGTCCAGTGCTCTTCACAGGACACAGGACTGTGGTCCGTCAGTCCAGTGCCCTTCACAGGAGACAGGACTGTGGTCCGTCAGTCCAGTGCTCTTCACAGGAGACAGGTCTGTGGTCCGTCAGTCCAGTGCGCTTCACAGGAGACAGAACCGTGGTCCGTCTGTCTGCTGTGTTGATCCCATCCCTGTGGTTCAAATATATAATTAAAGCTCCCACAACTAGTGTGGCTGTATGTAATTGCAAGGCAGTCTTTTGTTAGGTTTTGTGTTACTCTGACATATCGACGCAGCTGAGTGTTTCATCCTGGTGCTATCTTTGGTCTCCTGGGGATCACGTAACAGTTTTAGAAGCGTCGTCAATTGTCTTTCTTGCCGTCTTCCTGCGATACGATCCGGGGCGTGGACTCATGGAGGACAAGCAGGCCAGAGAGTGTGAGGGATATCCCTACCCACCACAGAGCCGCGTGGGTCTCTCCGAAAACCATCCTCCCGAGGACAGCCTGAAGGGAAACACCACGACCAAAACAATACCAACTCATTAGTGGAGGTTGGGGTGGAGGCTTTCTTCACTTCTCTGCTTAGCCTGACTATTTTGAAATGTCCATTATGTAGGTGCACATCGACATCCATTCAGTCTACAAACCACCAGCTAAAACTGGTTCTGCTGGCTAATCCTGTTATAAATAGGTCATTAGACATGAAACATGAATTTGATCGCTTCTCTGAATATGGCACAAAGAGTCTAGCCAAGTCTCGAATCTTCATTCATTAGTCAATCAAAACCGAGCTGTGCAGGAATCAGATGGTAGAACCCGGATATAGGAGTAAGGGTAGTGTGACTACATGTTACATTTAATGGATTACTATTATTTCCCCGTTATAGTTCGATTACTTACAGAAGAGACAAAATTGGACGCGGTGGTGGTGACTGTGGCTCTGGCGGACGAGGAGCAGTGGCGAAGCGCCTTGGAGAAGAACGTCCACATCACAGCGTTGCATGTGAACAGCAGACCCCCGCACACCAGCCGCAGGGGGATGTGGAGCTGAGGTTCGAGATGGAGATACACATGTAGGGTCGAATATCTGTCAATACCCAGACATATACACACACACAGATATTCATATACACCATGATGTATACCATGAAACAAAAGACTAATACTATACTAATAATACAAATGGGAAAACGTCACAATAGAATCAAACTTATTTGCAATATGAAACATCCCACAGATAACCGCCACGCGTAGCGAGGCCCGTATGAGCACGACACACAGCAGGTGTGTTACCCAGTCACAGGGGGTGTCCCCATCCCGGCCACTCCAGGGGCCCCCAGGGGCCCATCTCTGCATCCCGGTGTCGCACATGTCCTTCAGGTAGTCCGCCCCGAGGGACAGCTTAGCGGACGAAGACGCCACGGCGCCCAGGAAGCCGGCCAGCAGCGCGTAAACGTCCCCAGAAGTCATGCTCCAAGGTGTGCGGAGATCCCGTCGTGGAGACTCACCGCCGCCCTGGACTCTGGTGACGCGTCCCAGAGCCACGGGCCATCAGCCAATCACGTCGCTCGCTCAACACACGTGACGTTTTCGAGGAGCGGTGGAGGCGCACACTGATGACGTTTCGTTCGTCTTCATCTGTTGTTGCTGCTCGCTGGTCCGACAATAATGAACAAGAACATGAAGAAGAGCGATGTGTCCTGGGTGAAGCCCTCCGAGCCGGCCTTCCTCAAGAAGTTCAAGTCTGATGTCGGATACAAGGAGGGCCCGACCGTCGACACCAAGGTGTGTGTGTGTGTGTGTGTGTGTGTGTGTGTGTGTGTGTGTGTCGGGGGTGTGTGTGTGTGTGTGTGTGTGTGTGTGTGTTGGAGATGATGATCATCATGTCTACTATTTAGTTATGGATCATCATATCTTCTGTGTACCGACCGCCTGCTGTAAAGGAACAAGTCATAGTGTATCTCCATACTAGACTGCCTAACGCTGGCCTCGTTAGGTTATTATGTTATGCTATGCTATGTTATGTTATGTTATGTTACATAATGCAGCGCCAGGCCATGCCGACACTAGATGACGACAGCGGCAGCGACAGGGAGGATGAGCAGCCGCAGATCGTCGTCCTGAAGAAGGGAGACCTGAGCGCTGAGGACGTCAAGCAGGTCAAAGGTCACGAAGCTGCAGAGAAAGGTAGGAAGGACAGATGTTGACCTGAAGGACTGATGTTGACCTGAAGGACAGACGTTGACCTGAAGAACAGATGGATGTTGACCTGGAGAGACTTGTTGTCTCCAGTGTTACGATTCCATCTGTCAATGATCATACTGTTATACTAATAGTATTTTCGTTGATTGCGTCCACACGTCATTTTGTTCCTTAGTATGTTTGACAGCTTATCTAGTTGAACAGTGAACTGGTGCTGCTGCATATCAAACGGTCAGTCCAGTGCTCTTCACAGGAGACAGGGCTGTGGTCCGTCAGTCCAGTGCTCTTCACAGGAGACAGGGCTGTGGTCCGTCAGTCCAGTGCTCTTCACAGGAGACAGGGCTGTGGTCCGTCAGTCCAGTGCTCTTCACAGGAGACAGGGCTGTGGTCCGTCAGTCCAGTGCTCTTCACAGGAGACAGGGCTGTGGTCCGTCAGTCCAGTGCTCTTCACAGGAGACAGGGCTGTGGTCCGTCAGTCCAGTGCTCTTCACAGGAGACAGGGCCGTGGTCCGTCAGTCCAGTGCTCTTCACAGGAGACAGGGCCGTGGTCCGTCAGTCCAGTGCCCTTCACATGAGACAGGGCCGTGGTCCGTCAGTCCAGTGCCCTTCACAGGAGACAGGGCCGTGGTCCGTCAGTCCAGTGCCCTTCACAGCTGTGGTTCAAATATAGAATTAAAGCTCCCACAACTAGTGTGGCTGAAGTAATTGCAAGGCAGTCGTTTAGTTAGGTTTTGTGTTACTCTGACATATCGATGTATAATTTGATTTAGCTCAAATTGCAGCTGATAATTTGAACCTTCAGGAGGACTGACAGTTGACTTGTGAGAGACATGTTGTCTCTGAGATTATCGCCCATGCAGTTCAGTGGTTATTATTCATTAGTTTAGCTAAGTCACCGTTGCTCGTATGACCTTGTGGAGAGAGAGAGAGACATGATGCAGATATTTAAACACAAGCGACATGCATCCTATTGGTTTACAGACGACGAACCTCCTGCAGACGGTAAAATCGTGTTCAAGAAGCCGGCCAAGCGGTCCTCCGCGGATAAGTTCCAGGGCATCACGGCAAGCTCCAGCAAAAAGAAGAAGAAGAGCGACACAGGGGAGAAGGAGGACAAGAAGGAGGACAAGAAGGAGGACAAGTCTGGGAAGAAAGTGAAGAATAGTCTTCTGTCATTCGGGGGCGATGAGGAGGAAGACGAGGGCTAACTGTGTCATGGTAGGCTTACACGAATCAAGACAGGCAAGTGTTTATTTATTCATAGTGAACCTCTTTTAACGGTGATATGAATTTGAGATAAATCTGGAAAAAATTACATTTTCTATTTTCCCCCTACCTGGATGACTGAACGGAAGTTTATTCAGACAAGGTGTTGACTTATTCACCATATGAGGCATTCAGCTCCAACAAAACAAAAAAACCTAATCCATGAGTTTGTTGTTCGAAATGTGTTTATTGTGATCTGTGTACTCCAGTGTCCTATGAATGTTGATTCATCCCAAGTGTGGGAGAACTTGCCACTCGTCTTGAGTATTGAGTGTTTATTCATGAACTGATACATTCATCATTCTGTTGAATGTATGGATGTTATAGCTTCAGTGACGGAGCTCTTGAAGTGTTTCTGTTAAAGCTGCATTCGTGTCAATGCACTTGGATATTGTTTCTTTTTTACATTGACATGCTTTTTTTTGTAGCTTCAGAGTTTTAATAGTGAACTTCAAAGTTAACCAGTTGGATAATATAATAAACATCTTGTTTTTACTCAACTGTTATCCTCTTCGTACTTCTTTTTGAAAATAAGAAAAGATAAAAAAAGGTTCCAATTTCTATTACAAGTAATTCAATCTAGTGAATGAGTATTTAGTGACTAGTCTGGGTGTTATTGTGGGTTAAGGATATCCTACACAATAGACTGGTCATGAACTAACCACCATTGGCTTGCTATTCCAATATGCAAGAAGGTTCAAACACTTGAATGTTTTGAATGCCTCAACAGTTTTGGTGTACGATCAACAGATCTGATCTCCCTGTCGTGGTGGCAGACTTCATAGAAGTAAAAATTTGGTGAGAAATTCCCTCAGCGAGCAACAAATGGCATCCAAATGTTCACCGAGATCCAAAGCACCATGGACCAGGACCAGATCAGGGGAAACCGCTGACCTTCCTGAAGCTGAAACCTGAGGGAGAGCAGGGAGGCTGCTGACTCGTACTATCAAGGTACTTCAATGTCTTTCTTTACTGTAGAATGAAAACCAACTTACATGTTCAATATATTTTAACAGTACAAACAAACATGACCAACATTCATGGAATATTCTCCAGGTATCAAAAAATCCAAATCTAGTATGCGTTCACTAGAAAATCAAAAGGCAAAGTGACTCCTATCTCTGTCTGAAGGTAGACATCAGACAAACACACACATCAACACAAAGCTCTGAAGACTAGTTTTAATTAGGCTTGAAGCAGTTTGCTTCTTGACTGAACTACCTATGGGGCTCATCAAAAACCAAATTCACTTTTTCAGTTGGCCCATAATCTAAACGTAAGTATCGAGACCGGTTTGTTTCTGAAAGCCATGTAACAAAGAATATTCCTTAAAAAAAATTGGAAGATTCAATCCAGTCATATGAATAATTGAGACCAAAATTCATCCATTTGCTTTGAAACAAACTAGACACACAGTTTTTAGAACAGCCCAAATGTAATATAATATAATATAATATAATATAATGTAATATTCCATGGTTTGCCCGTACAGAAGTTCACCAGCTGAGGGGGGAAAGTCAGATGGTTACCTGAGTGGCAGTTGGACGTACACACAATAAACCCTTAAGAAAGAAAGACCTCATCCTATATCAACATGAGATCCACTGAGCAGAAGAGATGCTGGTCTCCACAGAGGCCTCATCACAGGAGCACTGATGAACCGAAGCTGAAATGAACGACATTGTCCCTGAATGCCAATGGATGGTTCGATTTTAGATTTGGAGCAGTTTGTCTTCTCGACAATAGAATGTTTGAAAACAGGGAGGCAGGAATATAGTCAAGGGCATTGACATGAAACATTTTAGGTAAAACACAACAACACTGGATATTATAAAGTCTAACGTTACATAATGTAAATAGGTGAATCACCAAATAAATCCCAATAAATATAGTGTTTAAGTAATGCCTTGTTCTCCATTTTGGACCAACATGGGATCTAGTTTTGGGATTATTATTTCTCTTCAGATGGTCGGTTCCTCTTCTCATAGGAAGTGAAAGCTGGAGGGGGGAAGGCTTGACAATCTCAAGCAAAACACTTTCATTAAAGGCTTCCTTTTTTGTCTTGGGTTGAGAAGATGAGCCAGTAATACTGATGATGCCACTGAAAAATCAAATGTTTCTCCATGGAAACAACATTGGCAGTGGAGTTCTATCTTCATGTTAAAAGTAAAGTAAAATATAGCAAATTTGTTACAAAAATAAAGACATCTCAAATGTTGTATGTCAAGGTTAATATCATCCCGCCATTGATATGAATTTATCGTGATTCATTTTTACAAATGTTAATGTTTAGGTTTATTTTACTGGAAAAGGTAAGCTTGTTGACGGGAGTCACAGGAAGGTTATCAAATAAATACAAAAGAGGTAATAAAAGTATAAGTGCTACAATTATGGTGTTGATGTAGTTTTTGTATGAAAAGCAGCCGTTGTGAATATGGGAGTCAGACTGTTGGTGTGCGGCTCCCAGGGGCCTCGGTTCCCTAGGGCCTCTGCTCCCAGGGGCCTCGGCTCCCTGTCACAGGTGCTCCGGGTGGCTCTGCAGGCAGGAGATGATTTCCGGCACCGGCTTGCCCTGGAAGCAGATCTGATAAACAGCCGTGAACAGCGGGAATCTGCAGAGGAAGGAAGGAGGAGCAGGGGTCGTTGAGATGTTCTCCAACAGCACCGTATCACAGTATCTCAGTATCTCAGAGCTGAATCCTAAACACAGTCCCTGTAGCGGTAGAAGGTTAAATAAGGTTAAAGCCACTATGAAAATAGTCATAGCCACATTTCCATCTTAAGTGACTCATTGACATATGTTGTCTACAAATACCAAATTCTTCACCTTCTCTGAAAACACAAAAATATGAATGCAAACAATGACAACAAACAGGATTCCAACAAGATAAGAAACCACAGAGTGTGGAGTTAGAGGCTCTTCTCTCTGTCTGTTTATGTGGACAGAGAGAAGAGCAGGAGATGGAAGAGTGTTATACTGACTTGTCCACCAGGCCTTTCTGCTGGAGGATGTGGTAGACCTCAGCGGAGGTGGCCGGCCCCTGGAGCTTCTGGCCGTCCAGCATCTCCCTCTCTAGCTCCTCTATGTTCTGGCAGGAGGGGAACCAACACACAAGACAGCTGCCTCATCAGGAAACGTTCAGATGGACACCATGGCGACACAATGGCTGGATTCCAATATTCTTTAGAGATTCAAGTTGAGTTTACCAGCTGTTCCAGCTGTGGAATTGCTCAAGCTGCAACACAAGAAGCTTCACCATACATCATACGAACAGGAAGCAATTCTTTGACTACGTCATCAGACATATAAAGCCCATAAAGTTATTTTGGACAAGCACCCGTGTTTGCATATCTCAGCTGATGTGGCCATACGGCCACATATATCAAACGTGATTGGCTAAGAAGTCTGAAGGTTGTGATTGGCTCAGATCATCTATGACCATGAAGCAGCTCAGGCTCGGCTACTTTTCTCTTGCTCTGCGATTACCGACTACCGCTGTTGTGAGTTGTGAAGCCAGGCGGCCATGAGTCTCTCCGTGGTCGGGTCGTACCTTGCCAGTCTTGACGAAGGCCTCTGCAATGCGTCTGTTGCGGCCGCCGTAGCACGTGGTGATGAGGTCGGCCACGCCGCAACTCTCCAGGAAGGTGGCGGAGGAGACCTTGGAGTCCTTGGAGAAGAGCTTGGCGAAGGCGATCATCTCCATCAGGCCCAGGCGGATCACGGCAGCCTTGGTGTTGTCTCCACAGCTCAGTCCGTCACAGAACCCCGCGCCCACCGCCACGATGTTCTGCAGCCGGACAAGAATTATTATTCAGGAAAGTATGAAATATAACCCCGGAATTAATAAAACTCCTCGATTCATTAAAAAGACTGGTGAGAAGACTTTTAAAAACATCCCTCCAAGATTGATGCAAGAAAAACATATTAGCTGCAACAAATGTCAATGCTTAGCTCACAAGAAAGAAGAGAGAAGAAGAGAGTTGATTGGAAAGATTAATTATAATCATACGGTTGCGATAACCCAGCAAATAGACATTCTGACAATCACATAACACCTTCAAGACCTAGATGCAGATGTCACGTATATCTTAAATCAACATATTCCATCATCACATCGCCTCGACTATCTGGAGACGTTGGTCTGTGATGTCACCGCGTGTTACTTGGTGACCGATGTTTACGTGTTCGTACCTTCAGCGCCCCGCAGAGCTCCACTGTGTCGGCATCGTCCACCACCGTGATGCGGAAGTTGGCCGTCTGAAGAAGCTCTTTAAACAGCAGGCCGTTCTCCAAGACCTTACTGCCTGCAATACAATAATACAATGCAATAATAACTATCTGTATAGCACTGTATAGGTTACAAAGTGCTTTACAAGACAGTAGTAAAATATAGTAAAAAAAGATGGAATACAATATACAAATAATACTAAAAATACTAAAATAATAATAAAACGTGGTCTGTTTCAACCGTGGCTCAAACCACTGAATTCACACTCAACACCAATGCAGACAACATAAACGTCTGGACTCTGCTCTGGTGATGGATCACTGGATCTCTCTAACTCTGTGTCTGGGACCATGGCCTGGCCACAGCCTCACCAGACCTTCAGTCGGAAGGATGGATTCCAGAGAACGGACGGTGACTTCAGGTCAAGGAGAATCGTGTTGAAAGTCGCTCCACCTCGCCGTCAGAGAGCTGCTGGAAACCCTTCACTGATCCTCCTTCTTTAACCGACATTTGAGAGGTTTTTGGGGCAACATGTGATAGAATGATGCGTATCCTGCAGCCAGGAAGAGACCAGGTGGTCGGACATGTTGCTGGTCCACAGTACTGGTCCACGGTACTGGCCCACATCACTGGTCCACGGTCCTGGTCCACGGTGCTGGCCCACGGTACTGGTCCACGGCACTGGTCCACAGTGCTGGTCGCAGGGACTTGTCTTAGTTTAGTCTTGGATAGGCAGGCAGTTTCCTGCTTGGTAAATCACTGGTGCGTTAAAACACCACCCACTTCCGTTCCAAAGTGAACAGCATGGCGGTGATGCAGAGGACAAGGTGTAGTTTGCTCCTGTGAACTCGTCAACGTCTTTTATCCAATGAGGTCTGAGGCAGGAACTATAAATGTCAGCTACGTCATCGTAAATACTGAGCTCAGCTACGTGACCATATTTGGGCATGGGCCCTCTTACCTATGGTGGTCTCGCAGCTACGTGACCATTTTTGGGCATGGCCCCCTCTTACCTATGGTGGTCTCGCAGAACTTCTCGGCCGCCACCTCGTTGGCGATGTTAGCCCCCATGAGCACGCTGACGTCGATGCCCATCTTCTCCCTGATGATATCAGAGATCAGCTTCAGTCCCTCGGGGCCCTCGTCTATCCCCTGAGAGAAGGGTGTGTGTGTGTGTGTGTGTGTGTGTGTGTGTGTGTGTGTGTGAGAGAGAGAGAGAGAGAGAGAGAGAGAGAGAGAGAGAGAGAGAGAGAGACAGTGACATAGAACAGACAGAAGACAGAACTTACAAGAACAATAAAAGCTCATGCCACAGGACTTTGATACACCCTCCAACTTAACGAACACAAGTATTTCCTCCCGGCCATTCATTGTACCAATAAAAACAAATATAAGTTTTAAAAAAAAAAATACAAAACAACTTATTCTCCCCCTTTGAAAAAGAAGCCCGTGGAGCTTACTCCTAACCAGCATGAGGAATGGGCCGTTAACTTGGCGATAAAAACAACAACAGTGTTGCATTTAAACAACCACATAACAAGGTCCGCGCTCACGCAGAAGACACCCGAGAGAGACGCCGTCTTTCTTCCACGAACGAGACGCTACTCATAGATGTGAGGAACAAATCCGAAAGAGGGCTCAGATTTGCGGGCAAAACTTCATATCACTTTTCTTGTATGTTTCTTTTTTTATTTTTGAGGAAAGTTTCAGACGTGTGTCACAAGAGAAGAGAAGGCCTCTGGGTGTCCATGGTTTGGGTCGTCCTGCTATATCAAATATACATAACTGGAACATACTAAAATGTACTTATTTTATTTGTTCTAAAAAATAAATGTGTTATTTAATTTCATTTAACATTATTTTAATTTCATTTAATTTAATTATTTCTTTTTTCATTTTGTTGTGCATTTGTATCTGTGTAGCGTTCGTACCGTTGTTTCACACGGGCCTCACACACTCGATAACAACACTCAAAAGATACAATGGAAACATCGAACGTATAAAGTGTTCGTTCATGCAGTGTTTATACTAAATACAGCCTTAAACAAGTTCATTGTGATGAACAATGTTTATTATGACGCGCACAAACCAACCGCTTGACACGGGTACATTTTAAGTTGGCTTTGGAAATGAAAAAAATATTTTAGAACCAAATTACTTACTTCTTTTTTGATTTTAGATTTTAGATTTTAGATTTTAGATTTCGGAGCCTTCAAGTGAGACGTAACGTCCAGTCACATGACTCCTGCCCAGGCCAGCCTCTACTTCTGTCTCATTGACTCCAGGATTGGTTGGTTCCACTGTGTCTCCTGATGGTTGGTGACCTTAAAGCCCCCGTCCCTGTCATCCCCTCCCTCTCTCTCTGTCTCCCTCTTTTCCTCCCTCCCTCTCTCTCTCTCTCTCTCTCTCTCTCTCTCTCTCTCTCTTTGTTCGACCACCACGCCTGCCTCATCCCAGACCTCAGACACAGGGTCCAGACAGACACATTGTCTCCTTAGACAGGCGGTTTTGACGTCTTCTCTCCCGCTCTGAGGTCCTG
>OMNR01012589.1:5027-30347 GCA_900303205.1 Mora moro
GAGAATAACAAAACTAAATATCTCCGGTGAAACATGGTCCCTTACGGCAGCCAGGTTGGAAAAGCACCGTTAACATTTAACACTGTTATTAAGCTAATCTGACAGGAGGGAGTGTCTCATTTGTTTTTTTATGCCGGTATTAAACATCCGCAAGGAATTCATCTCCTGTGTGTGTGTGTGTGTGTGTGTGTGTGTGTGTGTCTCCTCCTTGGCAGGATCTGATGAGGGAACTGGAGGAGAAGGAGGAGGTGATCAAGTCTGTGCAGGACAAGGCAGAGGGCCTGCTGCTGGAGAAGCACCCCGCCAGGCTGACGATAGAGGCGAGGCCCTGTCTGGCTGTGCTCTCAGCGCTGGGTGTTGTCACGCTGCGTCAGCATCCAGCATGTAGCACCCCCTGTTTCTGTTTTCATTGCCGCTTGGTCTGTGGGGGGGCTTTTTGGGAGCCATTGTTGACATTGTACATTATGTATAATGGTGTCCCTGTTTTAAATGTTTTATTTAATTAATTAAACATTTGAATTGTAATTAATTTGAAATATAATGTAAAAAAGAATAAAACATGAAAAAAATATTTTAAATAGTAATTTAATTGAAATTGAAATTGTAAAAATTTAGATAATTTTTTAATGGATTTGATTTGTATTTGTTTGTATTCAGGCCTACCGAGCGGCCATGCAGACCCAGTGGAATTGGATTCTGCAGCTCTGCTCCTGTGTGGAGCAGCATCTCAAGGAGAACACCGTCTACTTCGAGGTGGGACACCGACACTGCCGCCGTCTCCATCAGCTCAGCGAGCCAAACCGTTTCAAAGTAGCCCACCGCTTGCTGACTTGTTCTGAATGGTTCTCCTCGCAGTTCTTCAGTGAGGCCAAGGAATCCCTGGACTGCCTTAAGATCCTCCAGGACGCCATCCAGAGGAAGTACACCTGCGACCGCACCAGTGGCTTACACAAGCTGGAGGACCTCGTCCAGGAGTCCATGGTAACGCTAAGCAGAGGGCTGGATAGTGTAGTGGCTATAGGGTGTTCGACTCCACGGTCGAAAGGTACTGGGTTCGATCCCCGATGCCTTGCCCCTACCTGCTCCTTAATATGCGTCTGAATTCACTGTGGTTAAAATCGTCTGCTAAAGGAGACAGTTTACTCGTACTATTTACTATTAATAGTAGTAAGTCTCCTCAGTGGAGTTATTGGAGGTTGAGTTGGTTCATAAACATACAGTAATCACGTGTGTCTTGTGCCCTCCCCAGGAGGAGAAAGAGCAGCTGCTGCAGTACTGCAGCACCGTGGCCGGGCTCGTGGGCCGGTCCAAAACCATCGTCCAGCTCCGCCCGCGCAACCCTGACAGCCCCGTCAGGTCGTCCATTCCCGTCAAAGCCATCTGTGATTACCGGCAGATTGAGGTATGAAATCCCCACGATAGTCTATGACTACACTATATTTATGCTGGTTTCTAAGCTGAATAGTCAAGATTCACATGCTGGTAAATAATAAGGACTATAAGGGACAGGATAGTGTTGTGACTAGAATGTTCGAGTCCCAACCAAAAGGTACCGGGTTCGATCCACAACCTACCGATAGGCATCCTCGATATCCTACTAGCTCCTTAATGGCATGTATTTCAAGGTAATGTCCCACCCTTACTTGCTCCTTAATGTTATCTGAATTCACCCCGAAACATGTACTTTCCTCCCCAGATCACCATCTTCAGGGACGACGAGTGCGTCTTGGCCAGTAACTCCCACCGGGCCAAGTGGAAGGTGATCAACCCCGGAGGCAACGAGGCCATGGTGCCCTCGGTGTGTTTCACCGTGCCTCCGCCCAACAAGGAAGCCGTGGAAATGGCCAGCAGGTACAGGACCGTTCACGATGGGACGGACATGCCTGGATGTCGTGGGATGGGGAAAACGATCTCTGAGCTGATCTCTTCTTCTTATTATTGTTGCTGCCTGCAGGATCGAGCAGACGTACCAGAACGCTCTGTCCCTGTGGCACCACTCCCACGTCAACATGAAGAGCGTCGTGTCTTGGCATTACCTCATGGCCGACATACGAGCCGTCCGCAACTGGAACGTTGCCTCGGTACGTTTGAAATGATGCACTCTTCAGATGTATTACATCATCAAATACTCTTTACCTGAAGCTATATATAAAATGAGGGAAAAATCCTGAGGTGGGGCCTATTTATTCATCATGATACGATATGATACAATACGACACACGTTTTGCACACTGTTTCATCCCAAAGGGGGGAACTGGGTTGCTCACTCATGCACACAGCCTTGCAGAGACGGTGTACATTACATTACAATCCAAGAGGCCATATTCATAGATGATTTATGATTCACATGATTGATAATCCATTCAACTCATTTCTATTCACCCGCTGCAGCAAAAGATACAGAGAGCACGTCACTTAAGTGTTTGATCCTTACCTATTTTCCCCTCCCCTCACACACACACACACACACACACACACACACACACATACACTTTTCCTTGTTTCCTAGATCAAGACCATGTTGCCAGGGGCACACCAGCAGGTGCTCAGCAACCTGGACTCCCACTTCGAGGCGTTCCTGGAGGACAGCGAGGAGTCCGAGGTGTTCACGGTGGCCGACCGGGCTCACTCGGAGAGGGAGGTGGTCGCCTGCAAGCAGTACTACGAGGATCTGCTCCGCTCGGCAGAGAGAGGCAGGGCTAAGCTTTCTTTTTTTTCTTCTTTTTTTTTTCCCCCTCCCCCCCGTTCGGTTATTATGGAAGAGGGAGGGAAACACATGCCTCTCTAAGCCTATTAACCGCAAAGTTGATTCCATTTGGAATTATATGTTCAGATGGATTTTGAACTCTCCAGAGGTGGACTGAGCAGACTGTACCAATGCATTTAAACATTTAGCTTGGTGTTATTCTGGCCTAGCGGTGCCACCTAGTGGTGGATTTGTGTCTCATAAATAAACTGCAATAAAATAATACAATATTATTAACATTTATTTGTGGCGGACACACATTTAATTAATGAATCGCTTACTATCCAAATTCAACATCAACGTAATATCCAAAAATAAATAATATTTTTGGGTTTTTTTACACATTTATATCAACATTCTCCATCTTTCTCTGCTTGCGGTCACCAGAGGAACGCGAAGAGTCAGAGTACAACCGCTATATCTTGGAAGTTCGTAACTTCCGTATGCACCTGGAAGCCCACGAGGAACACCTGATCCGGAAGATCAGGACTCCCCTGGACCGAGACAACCTGGAGCAGAGTCTCCTGCGCATTACAGAGCAGGAGGTACGGGTCTCTACGACAACTGTATACATACTAACTTTATAACTGCAGCAATGTAGTCTTTTCTCCTTTCATGTTTTTATGGACGTCATTGTAACGTCTGTATGTCAATCAACTACTATCTCCTCTACTCACAGAAGAAGATGAGTGAGCTGGAGCAGCTCAAGGAGGACCTGGAAGTGATGAAGGAGAAGTGCGAGGTGTTCCTCAAGCAGGCATCTATCTCTCCCTCGCTGCCCACGCTGTCCTCGGAGCTCAACGTCCTGGTGCAGAACATGGGACAGGTCTACTCCATGTCCTCCATCTTCATGGACAAGTAAGACCTCTGCAGGGCAATGGCCCTGATCCAATGCCGTTAATGATCAGCCTCCCAAGGGGGTATTCACAATTAGAAGCAAGTCATTTATTCAATCGTGTTCGACTTGCTGTCGCGACACTTAATTGGGTCACGGCTGGGGACCAAGTGGGTCGCTTGATAACTAAAATTAATTAAAAAATTATATATGTATGCTTGTCTACATGCCTTGTCTGTCATTGTCACCATTTATTTTTGAAGAATATACCTAGAGAAATGCTCATTCTCTGTATTGCTTATTTGACTATTTATTATTGACTATTTTATAACTTTGGGAACCTCTTGACTAAACTAACAACGTTCTTCCTTGTCACGCAGACTGAAGACGGTGAGCTTGGTGGTGAAGAACAGCCAGAGAGCAGAGGCTCTGGTCAAAGTCTACGAGTCCAAACTATACGAGGAGGACGCCGTCAACTGCGACCTCAAATCCATCGAGACGGTCATCTGCACACTCAAGGTATTACAACACACTGAATTGGATATTGATTTATTTTTTTCAATTCCACAAATCCACAAAAAAAAATCCAGACTTTTGTCATTAATTGGTATTTGTTGGTGTGGATTATCTGTAATGGCTTTTTGGTATGTTCCTAGTATTGGCGGTCAGAGATCGATGAGAAGCAGGAGGTGTTCCATGACATGGAGGACGAGCTGAAGAAGGCGCGCAGCATCAGCGAACGCATGTTCAAGGTCCACAACGAGCGGGACTTCGACCTGGACTGGCACCGGGAAAAGGCCGACCAGCTCAGCGAGCGATGGCAGAGCGTTCATTCCCAGATCGACAACAGGTCGGTGGTTTGGTTTGGTTAAAGAAGCAAATTCGACTCACCTCGTCTTTCTGGTTCCTATAGCTAGTCTACTCTACAAAGTGTTGTTTTTTTTAAACTTGGTCGTTACTCTACTAAAGGACGAAATGTAAATGTGAAATGTAAATTAACCAACAGATGACATATTTGTCTAATAACCTAATAACGATATTATTATGATTTTAGGCTCCGGGAACTGGAAAGTATCAGCAAATCACTGAAATATTATAAAGACTCGTACGGCAGTTTGGACGAGTGGGTCAGAGACATGGAGGCAGCCCAGCTGAAGGCCCAGGAAAACAAACCTGAAGACAGCAAGGCTCTTGCTGAGCTGCTCAACCAACAGAAGGTAGGACCAGAGGTGGCTCTGATAGCATTCTTGACTATTCAGTTGGAAGACGCATTTAATATATGTCCAAGCCAAAAGGTTGTGGGTTCAAACACCACTGTCTACCTGTAGGCATCCCTGAGCAAGAAGCCTAACTCCTACCGTCTCAATAATAACATGTATCTGAAAACACTGTATGTCGCTAAACGACTGAATAATAAAATAATAAATGATAATATGCTGTATATTTCTTCAGGTTCTGGTCGCTGAAATTGAGCAAAAACATAGCAGGATAGCAGAATGCCAGAAGCACTCAGAGCAGTACTCTTCAGCTGTTAAAGTGAGTACTACGACACAAAGTACTGCAAGTACATGACAGAAAGTAGTCCCTTGCAATCTCAATAATTCTACGTTTTCCTTTTTTTCCTTTTTAGGATTACGAACTTCAGCTGATGACCTACAGGGCCATGGTGGACTCTCAGCATAAATCCCCTCTGAAGAAACGCAGGATGCAGAACTCTTCCGACGCCATCCAGCAGGAGGTAACCACGGCCCGAACAGTAACAGCAGAACTACCTCCTTGTGGGAACCATTCAAGCTCAAACATTTGGCCGTTTGTGTTTTTTTTCTTTTCCCCAACAGTTCATGGACCTGCGAACGCGCTACACCGCTCTGGTCACGCTCATGACCCAGTGTGTGAAGTTTGCCAGCGAGACATTGAGAAGAGCCGAAGACGAGGAGGTGAGTCTGTTCTTATTATCATTGAATAAGCTGGTTGTTGTTATTATTATTATATTAACGTCGATATAAGATCGATTGTTCAATCCTTGCTTAAGTGGCTTTCAGCATGGCACATTCAGGGGAACTGAATATTTTGCTGTAGTTTATCTTTCCGTCTTATCTCTGAATGCTTTTTTATTTTCTTATACTGAAGTTTTCATATGTTCACTTCACAGTTCATATAAACATTTCATAGACATAGAACTTCACCTTTAAAGGGTACCATGTCCTGGTATTCAGTTGTACTGCAGGTAGTAGCTATCAGTTGTTAGCTACTCTTTATCATTTTGGTATAGGTTTTTTCTAAATCCAAAACAGTATTAAGATGCACCCCATGACATTGTCATCATAGCATTCATTCAATTTGATGTTATTTGATGTAATTTGATATGTTTTATATATACATTACAGTACATTCAATTACAACTTCAGCACAAATGTCCTTGTGTCCTTGACAGTTAAGTATAGTTTGTTACATGTAATGGGAAACAATATATATATATAAAAAAATAATGTAAATGTAAAAATAGAGCTGATGTGTGATACAGCCAATCAGTTTTATACCTTGACCTGCAACACCATTCGCACTTCTATGAGCATGTTTCTTGGTAGTGGTGTGTTAAAGTCCAAAGTCAAGAATGAATAATATGACTAAGCATGAACAAGAAAGCTGTATTGGTGAAATAAACAACAAACATCACATCCAGAGATGTGATGGACTTATGCAACCTTAATACGAGTATTTTTAGCTTGCATGAGGAAGCTTTACTCTTTCTCTTTCCAACTACACAGGGGATTCTAGTCTCTTCAGAATTTAGTTTTGACTGATAATTGCAAAAATAAAGGATTTCCTTTTATACTTGATTTAAAATAATAATAATTACTATAAGTAGTAGGAGTATTATACAAAGTGTGTATTTGTATTTCCTAAATACACAATCGAAAATAGATTTAATTGTCACTGATTCCGGTGTACAATGATTTGACCTCATTTTTTATTTAACATCATAATTTATTGTGAAAATGAAAAACGTCATGCGGAAATCATGAGCAAAATTCTGATTCCCTCCTTTGCATTGCTAATGGTTATATTGTATAACCTCCATCTTACTGAATCCTTCCTGAATTTCCTGAGGGACTGCTTCCTGGCACTTCAGCTCTCTGGTGACGGTTTGGATGCTGCTGCCAGCACACCCTTTCTCCGTGTTCTTTTGACAAATGAACATAAGAATTGCGCATTAACTTATCTTTTGCATTATAGAGCAAAAAGGCCTTTGAGCAAGCGGAAAGTACAAAATGGACGGAGAGCGTTCAGCTCCAAAAAGCAGCAGGGGAACAGGAGATTGGCCTACTGCAACGACAGGTACAAGAGTTAGAGGCCAGTCTGACGGAGAGACAAACCCAGCTAGGCTTCTTGGAAGGAGAGGTAGAGAGTCAAAAGAGAACGATAGAGGATCTCAGTCTTGAAAGATCAAAGCTTGAGGACAAGACTCACCGATATTGCGTAGAACTGGAACGAACCGCGAACAGCAAAGCGGCGGTCGAGAAGGAGTTAAGTCACGCGCGGCAGTTAATCCAACAATCCGAAGCGAAACGGATATCCCTGGAGGAGAGTCTCGTCAACATGAAGAGGATCGCAGATGAGTGCACCTCCCAGAAGCTAGAAGATGATCTCAAAAAGAAAGAAAATTTCCCCAGTCGGGATCACGATATAAAGGCGGTAAATCAAAGCATCTTACAGTCAACAGCAGCTAGAATATGTAACACTGAGCAGTTAACCAGTTCAGAGGTAGAGGCCGATGACCTGCGCCACGAAATAGAAGAGCTCACCAGCGTTAAGAAACAAGCAGAAATGAAGGTGGAGAAACTGACGTCAGAACTCAACTCGGCGGTTGAACAGAGAAACGCGGCCAAGAAAGACGCAGAGCGTTACAAAGTTTTGCTGGATGACAGCAATGTCGAACTAAAGACACTTAGAGCGGCCATGGAGTCGGAGAGGAACAGCATGAAACAGCGGTCAGACGAGCTCAGACAGGAAACAGCGCACGTGAAGAAGTCCATCCATCTGTTCCAGGATCAAATCAAGGCCCTTCAGAGGGAGAAGTATTCGCTGGAACAGAAAATAGTTTTCCACAACACTGAGGTAGAAGGCCTTAAAGAGCATTTGAAGATCAATCAAGGGAAAATATGTAGGCTGAACTCTGTGGAGCAGGAAAACGATGACAAAATGCAGAGCTTGGAGGAGGAGTTGTCTGCCAAACAGGCAGAAATAGATCAGCTTAAGGTGAAGTGCAGTGAGTTGACGAGAATGAAAATGTCCTTGGACAACGATATCAACGTTCTTCGGATTAATACTGATTCATTACAGCAAGACAAAACACACTATGAACAAAGGATTAGGTCTTTGAAAACTGATGTAGAAAGTTGGAAAGAGCAGCTTCAAAAAGCTACGGAAAACAATTCCATCACAAAGAGAGCTGAGCAAATCTTACAACACAAGTGCAACAATATGGAAGCTGAGCTAGAGAGGAGTACATATCTAACCTCTCAGTTGCAGAAGGAAATCGAGGAATTGAAAACAATGAACACAGAAATGGAAAGGAACATGAAAAATGTAAAAGTTGAACTTGATAAGGTAAATGTGGAGCTTGGAAGCAAGGACCAGCAAATAGGGATTTATAAGTCTCAGGTAGAGGGAACCAAATCCCAAGTAAAAATAATTGAGGAAGAGCTGCTTAAAAAATCCCAGACCTCTCATGAACTTCAGATTAAACTCAGCTGCTACAACGAGGAGGCAAAGACAATAGCTCAACTGCAAGAACACGTCACCAACTATCAAAATGAAATAAGGAAACTGAAGTCGGAGCTTAGCTCGGCATTCGCGGAGAGAAACATGTCCATTCAGAAAAGCTGTGAACAAAAGTCAGAAGTGAACGAATTAAACACAATGCTCAAGAAAACGACTGCAGAGCTGCAGAAGGAATCGACCCAGAGTCAGAACTATCTCGCTAAAGTGAAATTGTTGGAGACTGAGCTTCTGAAATGTCAGCAAACTATTAAAGGGATAACTGGCAGTTCAGAGAAAATGGAGGCACAGCTAAAGCGGGAAATCAATACTCTTCAGAGTGACAAGAGGGCGGCCGACCACAAGCAGAACAAATTAAAATTAGAAATTGAACAACTAAACTTTGACCTTAAAAGAACCAAAGATGAATTGGCGAAAGAGACATTGGACAAAAGGCATAAACAATCTAGATTAATCGAGATGGAGACCGAGCTCCAGAATAATAAGCTGACGGCCAAACGAACACTATCCGGTTTTGATAAATCCTCAGAAGGTTTGAGGCAGGAGATCACAGTACTTCAGAGAGACAGAGCCGAGGCCCAGGAGAAAAGTCGCTCGATGGGGTCGGAGGTCAGGGTGTTAAAGGAAAAACTGGACAGAGCTCAGGATGAAGCCAAAGTGAAGCACAACGAATGCTCACTGCTTAAAGTAAGGTGCAAACAGATGGAAGAGCAGCTTGACAACTGTAAGACAATGTTAGATGAATTGAAAAGTAAACTAGAACTTCAGAAGTCAGGCTTTGAAAGTCAGCTCTTATTAGCGCAGACAGAAATGCAGCAAAAGATACTTTTGCAGCAAACTGAAATCAAATTGATGTCAAGCCAGGTATCAACTGAAAAAGCTTTGAAAAAAGATGATCAACAGAATGCAGAAAAGTCAAAGCAAGAAACTGAGCTACAGTTTCTCCAGGTGAAAATCCAAATGGACAAACTACAGCAGGAAAGAGCCATTCTGAGCCACGATCTCCTCAAGGCTCAGTCTCAGATCACCCTTTTAGAAGACGAAAAAGTTCAACTCAAGTCAAAGATAAGTCAACTAGAAAGCCGCAAATGTCTTTGCTCGAAGGACGTGGAAGCCTTTAAGCAGAGGTTGTCGGAGAGTGAGCAAAAGGTGAGAATAAAAGAAGAGGAAGCGAGATCGCTAAAAGAACAGATTGTTTGCTTTGTCAAGGAGGTGGAGAGCCTCGAGGAAAAGCTCCGGGAGCTGGAGTTTCTGATAAAGATGGAAAACAGACACAAGGACGAGCACACTCAAAGAGAGGTGGAACAACCCTGTGCCAAAGTCAACAAGGCTACCACATCGATCTCCAAACGGTCATTAACACAGACGACGACGAACACCTCATACGAAGAGAGAAGGCAAGAGCTAGAGAAGGAGGAAGCAATGAAAATCAGAGGGTCTTCAGAGGTATGATTTAATTAAATTAAACACAATATCACACACATTATGTTATACAATATCATAATATTCATTTAAACCTTTAAAGATGTATAACTTTACACATAAAATCATTTCATCGTTTACAAAAAAATTATATATTTTAATTATTTATTTTTTGTCATATTTACAGATTTCAACACTGGAGAAAGGAAAAATAACAGAGGGTATGAATACTACTAAAGAAGGCAAAACGGAAATGACGTTCCACAAGCATGTGAAGAAAACTTTGAACAGTTCTAGTCAAATGACCACGCCCCAACAAAAAGACACACACAGTGCCCCTCAAGTCAAACAAGAAGCAAAGGGCAAACCGGGGGGTTTGTCGACCATCGCAACAAACCTATACATGTCTCTCATCGGAGGTAAAGATACCGTCACCGAGTTATCTAGCGAGGCTCGCACAATATCGGGGCAGTCCAATGAGATGTCAGTTAAAGAATATCGTACCATACATAAGTCAATAGAAAGTTCAACAAACATAACAGATCCAAAACACAGTGTGGTACGTACTACCACCTGGACCACAGTCACCCTCCCAGGGCTCCAAGGCAGCATAAGCATTGACGTTTTGATCAAAGCTAAGCTGTTGGACCAAGATGTTTTGCATAGGTTAGAAATGGGCCTCACCACAGTGGAAGAAGTTCAAGCAACTATTGCTCAGTTCCTCAGCCAGCCAAAAACCATCGCTGGAGTGTACCTGGAGTTGAGTAAGAAAAAGATCTCCTTCTTAGAAGCCGCTGAGAAAGGCATCTTGGCGAAGGCCAACGCCATTGAGTTTTTAGAAGCGCAGGCTGCAACAGGCAGTAGCATTAGCTTAGCTGCAGGTGAACCCCAGCTATTCGAGGATGCTCTAGAAAAACGGAACCTAGACACACTTCTTAAAGACAAACTGAGAGAGGCACATTTAGCATTTAGCGGCTACATCCATAGGGACAAGAAGCTGTCTGTGTTCGAAGCAATCCAAGCGGGACTTGTTGACAGGTGTAAAGGAAACACATTCCTCGAGGTCCAGTTAGCCGCCGGAGGGCTGGTGAACCCAGAGTTAGGTGTTATGGTCCCTGCTGACATCGCTGTTGATCGGGGACTGTTGACCAACGCCACTCTACAGAGTCTGTACGAACCCGTCACCAATCCCAAGAGTTTCCACAACCCTTGCACCGGGCAGAAAGCGCACTACGGGGAACTGCTGAATATATGTGTTTATGATGTTGATGACAGCGTCTATCTTCTTCCGTTTGGAGACGCACATCTATCCAGCGCATCTCCCACTCAAACCCGTAAAGCGTCTGTCATCAGCAGCCACAGAGGCACAGAGATGCATGCGTATGAAGCGTACAAGGGTAACCACATCAACAAGGTGACCTATCTGTTCCTGTCACGACAAGACAGTGAATGGGTGGAAGAATCTTTTGTCGACATCCATGGTAGCACGAGACACAATATCACTGAGGGCAAAAGCGGTAGACGGCTTTGTATTGAGACAGCCATAAGTCAGAGATTTCTGGAGGCGACCGAACTCGCAAGCTATCGCAATGGGAGTCTAAGCGTCTATGAGCTGGCGGACCTCATATACTCCAGGATGGTGGTTGTGGAGGATGTGAACAGCCCCATCGCGGGCCTATGGGATGCCAGTCAGAAGAAACGTTTGTCAGTCCTCCAAGCGTTTCAGCAGAACCTAGTAGACAGTCTCACGGCACTGAGGCTGCTGGAGGCCCAGGTTTGCACCGGAGGAGTCCTCGATCCCACGTCCGGGGAGAAGACCACGCTGAAAGAGGCTCTTGGTCGAGGTCTTTTAGATGCGACATTTGCCGACCAACTCCCACTGTACGAGCAGGCCTACCATGGCATCGTTCAACCCAAGACGGGAAAGAGAATATCCGTCGCTCAGGCCATTCAGGAGAATCTCTTCCCTAAAGACACAGGTCAGCGCTGCCTTGAGTTCCAGCTGCTGACTGGAGGGTTGATTGACCCTGAAACTCAGAGCAGAATCTCTCTTGAGGAGGTCACTCAGAGCGGTCTTCTGGACAAAAGCATGGTGGCGTCACTAAAAGATACAAGGTCCTACAGTAAAATCATAATTTGCCCAAAGACCAGAAAAGGCATCACCTTCATGGAGGCTCTAGAGAAAAGTATCTATGACTACCACACTGGACTAAGGTTACTGGAGGCTGTGAAGGCCAAGGCAACGCGTCAATCTTATTGGAATTATCGCTACATGTAAATAAGCTGTTCTCTTTAGTAATGCAATGTGTAAAGCATTTAATCATGTCTTTACCTGGTCTGTAAAAAACACCTTGGTGGAAGTTTTATACATTGATGACCTTGCAGAATATTTTGACGGTGTTGAAATGCAGTGATACATATTGAGCCCAAGCAACCATTTTGAATCATATGGGTTGACAATTTCTGGGGCATTTCAAAGTAAAAAATGAACATTAAAATGGCATTCGTTCATGATGTGATGATCTATGATCTATATTTTTGGTTTGTATTTCATCCAAATATATTCTATTATTAAACAAATATTCGGAACATAAAGGCATGAGATTGAAGCTATACTGTTGTCGAGTCCAGTTATTCATATGTTTCTGAAAACACGATAAAGCCAGTTAGGAATAGATTCGTGAATAAGCTTTCCCTAACATCAACGCACCCATCACGTGTACTGGGTCCCAATGTAAATGTTGAAAACGCCAACCTTTTAAAGAAAACCTTTCCATCTGTTAATATTGTAGAGATCGGCTGATGAGGAGAAGAAAGAACATGGGGATAAAGTTAGCAATCTGTTGCACTGGATGTCCGATGTGAAACAGGGCTTGAGCAATGGCAGCAACGATATGACAGATGGTAACGCAAACACAGAAGCCTCTAATAAGCCACAGGTAAACAGTTTGTGGGATCCTCCTTTTATGTCATTCCTAAGTTCTGTATCCTACCAATCATGTCGTACATTTATACGTACATTTACAATTAATATAAGTGTATGTGTAAATGTGTACACGCACTTATCTTGTATACATAATAGCTAAAGAAGTCAATATAATACCTTCTATTCATTTTGAGCTTCAAAGGTACACAATAAGCATATTTTCTTGATTCTCATAGTTTGTTTTTATTTATTGTCTTGCATCTTATAAATGCCCAGCTTGAATGGGCTTCGAAGACACAAATTCACATTCCCTTTAATCAGTTGCTATTCCTTGAAACTAAACATTTCGCCTTAGCATAAATAACATTTTAGATGTCTATCTATATCATATCATATCGTTCAATATCATCAACGTGTTTGTTTGTGTGCGTGTGTGTTGGTAACTCTATAGTTAATGTGTGATCATTATTATTTTAGGTTTCCATTGAAGAGATGGTCACCAAAAAGGAACAAATTGCAGAAGCCTTAAGGGCAACGCAAATGATGTTGAATAAACATAGTGACAAGTAAGCTACGTCCATGACACCTTTTGATGCATGACATTTCACACATTAAGTTCTCCGCTTAAGTCAGGCCTCGTCCTAAGCCAGCCACTTTCTCCTCGATTCCCACAGAATGTCAGAGGAGGAGAGGCAGAAATCCCAGGAACAGCTGATGGCTCTCAGTCAGGCCTACTGCGACCTGTCCCAACAGTGTGCAGATCAGATGCCCTCCACAGACCAGGTTGGATAATAGGCCGGTCCCCTTACCCCCACCCCCTCACCAGCAGGCCTGATAATGTGTTTGTCTTACAGCTGGCACCCACTGTCAAATTGCATGACTAACCTTTGCCTCTATGACCTTATTTCTAGCAGGCTGTGAAAAGGTTCTCCTGTTTTGTCACTGTCTGTCTGTTGTTATTGTGTGTACTGGATCACTGCAGAACATTGACTACGACAGGATGTAGGCTGGTCAGGAGTATGGAGTACGCTGTAAACATGCTTAGCTAGTTCCCACGTCATTCAGACTTTTCAATGTCACCACTGATACCGTGCGCTTGAAATGTCTTGCACCAAACGAACCGATAATACTTCTTCATGTGATTTACAAGCTTGGTCTGTTTTGAGAGATGCTGTGTATTACCTTCACAGATGCATGACAAGCTTCAATGTGTTGTGTTGTGCTTTAATGTTGTTGTACTGCTGTCAAAGCCTGCTCTTACGCAATGTGATCTCTTAACATGCACATGTGTGTCGAATGGTGAGTAAACTCTTTTTGCCTTGTCTCTTGAGTACCAATGCATCATGCAATTTGCATTTCCACATACATTTCCAAATGCATTTGATGTTATTATAATTCTCTCTGTTTTTGTCTTTTACAGGATTTTGCAGACAAATTCACTGCTCAGAGTGGCCAAAATGATCAGACTGATATCAGTGTTCCAGTGGCCCGGCCTTTAAACTCTGGTCTCAATCGTTCTGACCTAGAGGTGTGTCTGGATGTAAACCGTTCCCTGAAACAGGATGTTAGGTATACCACACATCACCACCAAAGCCCTGATCTGAACGACGAAGGCAAGGCTATCCAGAGTCCTCCACCACTCTCCTCTGTACCCCTGACAACACTAGCCTCACTCAGGGAGGGTGGAGGGAAGGGATCAGAGCAGCTGCTCATCAAGAGGATAGATGTCCAGCATGTAGGCGATGGGTTGAACATATGCTATACTGGTGATGCAATGACCCCAGAGAGGGCATTTCAGTCAGGCTTGATCCCCGCTTCTGTCTATACAAACCGTCTAGAAAACACACAACTGCAAGGGCCTAGGGAGAGTAGTGCAGGGTATGAGGAAAGAGGGGTTGAGGGTTCACATACATCATTCACACCAGAGCATATTAAGATGCTGTTTGCAGACAGCAATATCCACTCAGAAATGGATGGAAATTCCTTGCCGAATTTCCTTATAGAACAGGGTAAGGGACAGAGTCAACAGACAGACACTGGCCTCCTAGATGAGGGGGGACTGGCAGTGGATGAAGCTGTCCAGTGTGATTTGATGAGACATAGTAGTACGCTCATTGTGCTTGAAAAACAAAGGGCTTTTATAGGACTTTTAATTCCTCGCTCCGATGAAATCACAACAGTGTCCTCCTTGTCCGAGCACCGACACCTTGACTATGACTACAGCAGCACACTGCTCAGTAATCGGCCAAAGATAGCAGCTTTTTATATACCAGAAAGCGACGAGGTGGTAGACATTGATTCTGCCACTAAAATGGATTTCATTGACCATCACACAGCAGAGGTGTTGAAATCTATAGAATTTCCTGCAGAACTGCCTGATGTTGAACAGCTCAATGCTAAATTTTCCTCCTGGCTCATGTTCAGGGAACTCACACTTGATGGACGCAATCATGCCACAGGTGATCTAGAGTTCAGCAGTGCACATCTAAACACTCCATCTCCTTCAGAGATGAGACTGTTATTCACCTCATACCTCATGATGAACAGTTACCTGGATCCAAATTCAGGACAAAGGCTGTTGGTTCTCGATAGACGGTTGACCAACATGGTTCAACTTTTCATTGAGGACTTAGCCTTTTGTGAATCCAATGAACCCACATGTTCCTCTCTCACTTCTGATGTTTACGATATTTCAGGGCAGGTAGATTTCGAGACGCACAGAGAGAATTGTACAGACCCCCAGGCATTGTTGCACATCGATGAGGAGGACACAAATGATTTATCAAGAAATCATCTTGCATTAAATGCACATGCTTTTGTCCCCTTGGCAAGCGGTATTAGCTTTGATGAAGCACAATTCAATCATGTTGAGGTAGCCGAATATAATGCTGACGAGAACACTATTTGTATTTCTACAGAATACATTTCATTTGAAAACAACACAGATTATACACATTCTACTGAATTTGATATGAGCTTTGACGAAACACAGTTTACACATGTTGAGGTAGCTGAATGTAATGCAGACGCGAACACAGTGTGTATTTCGACAGAATACATTTCGTTTGAAAAGAACACAGATAATACACATTCTACGGAATTTGAAAACGGTGTAAATATTCAATATTATTTGGACACTGAACACAAAAGAGCTACCTATGAAGGTTTTGATATTCCAATGCCTTCTGAGACTTCAAACTTCCCCACTTCATGTTCAGGGAATAGCCTAACTTCTCATTCACCCACAATAGCAATTGAAAGTTCCTCAAAAAGTTATTCAGTGGCTGTAAATCCTTCTGATGAAACACAATCGGCCTTCAATCCTAACTCACTGTGTATTGGGTCAGGACATACCACTGATATACGCACAGAACCTTCATGCTTCCAACAACTGCCAGAATACACACAGACAATGACTCTAGATAATGCTACTGCTCTTGAGCGAGACCAAAAAGACAAAAGGGACATATTGTATACCACCTCTGTGGATCATCACAGCCCGAAGACACCTGTGTTTAATGAGCAGGCATCTGGGTCACTCACTGGAGAGGAGCATAGAGAGGACGAGGAAGACCCAATGTCAGTCCTCAAACAATCAGTGTCAATGGGCTCAGTGTCCTCTTATGATGCTTTGCATATTAATGACCCACCGAGTCTTCTGGGTGGTGGATCTGATGTAAATTACCCGGCCCTTATTAGTGGTACTTTGGCATTGAAGGATGTCAGTGACCAAGTAACTGTGGTCGTGCCTCACTCGGACCTGACACCCAGAGCCGTCATTTACCCTGAGGAAAGTGGCAGTGATTTTGCATGTAATCAGCGAATCCCAGGGCTTATCAGTATGCGCGACGGGGAGAGCTCCTTGCAGCGTTACACTGAGGACAAGGTTGCTGTCATGATGCTTGATGTCCCTGGTGAACAGATTGATGGGGAAGGTTTAGAGAGTAGAAATGAATGCGCAGAATGGAAGTCAATAGGAAATGCTGGAGAAATTAACAATCATCCACATCCTGTACTCCCCTCATTTATTAGTCATGGGCCTTCTGGCACTTCGATGATCTCAGCTGTCTCCTGGAGTCAGGTTACAGAAGCCAGTGCTTTTCCTCACGCTGACGGAGCGCTTTCACTGAGGGCAGATTTAGGCAGACAGGAAATGATCGGTAGCCAGCGAACGCATACGATGAATCAATCTGAAAATGCTATCCAAAATCATGCTCAACCAACCCTGTCACTGTTGCCTGGTCAGATCAACAAAGCCTTTGGCCCCAACTTCGAGTCTCCGCTGGGGCATGAATATACCACTTCGGCCAATCTGTATTGTGTAGGAGACGGCTCACCTGTCGATAGAGATTTTCTGAGAGACGAGTGTTGTTACGGCCTTCTTGGCAATCAGATGGTTAGTCCTGTTCAGAGTGACTCAGGCATGTCGTCATCTCACAGTGATGTGTTGTCCGAGGAGAGTAAAACGGAAAATGTGTCCGTGAGCCTCACTCAGTCATCTTTGATTAGTGAGCGCAGTCAGGCTATGGATGACTCACCGCCAAGGGATGTGTTTGGAAATGTTGTTAGCTCATGCTCTGCGTCCAGGGGAGATGATAAGAGTGAGATCACAGGAGTTAGCCATGAAATTGCATATCCTCAGCAGCCATTATTCTGTTCAGAAGGGAATCTCACTGTTGAAATGAAGCCTGCATCTTCTGTATCGCAGGCTAGCATAGGGGATACAGGATGCATTCAGTCAGGTTCCAATTCCCTATTCCATAAGTTGGAGTCAAATTTCAGTGCTGCAGACGTAGTTGAATTAGACAGGGATATTGACAGGAGCATTTCCTTAGAGAAACAACCTGGCCAAAGTTTTACCATGACTAATGATGGTATGCAGGTCTGTTTGTCTACTGACCCAGAGACCATAGAAACACATGTGAATGGACTCAATGATACTAGACTACAAATAGACAGCTGTGTAAACAAAACCCTGAGGTCAGACATCAACACTGAGTGTCTCCTAAACGATAAGCAAACAGGTTCAGAAACCAATATCTCAGCCGATGTAAATAGATGCGATCATTCTGCTCTTGCAGAGAATCTTACTTCATTTTCTGGTAGTTTATCAGACTCTTATGATGCTTTGCATATTAATGACCCACCGAGTCTTCTGGGTGGTGGATCTGATGTAAATTACCCGGTCCTTATTAGTGGTACTTTGGCATTGAAGGATGTCAGTGACCAAGTAACTGTGGTCGTGCCTCACTCGGACCTGACACCCAGAGCCGTCATTTACCCTGAGGAAAGTGGCAGTGATTTTGCATGTAATCAGAGGTCAGACATCAACACTGAGTGTCTCCTAAACGATAAGCAAACAGGTTCAGAAACCAATATCTCAGCAGATGTAAATAGATGCGATGATTCTGCTCTTGCAGAGAATCTTACTTCATTTTCTGGTAGTTTATCAGACTTGCCAACTATGTCAGACACAGCCCGTCTTTCTGATGTTGTGAAGCATATTCATGATGAGCACAAGGCCTTTGGTCTAGAGGAGGTCCACGTAGATCCCTTACAAAAGCTCAGCACACAACCTGTTGAAGGACGTATAGAAGATCTTCATGTTGATAAAGGGGGTGACGGGGTTACAGAACAGGTTAACATAGCGGATGGGGCTATGGAAGAGGTTAACATAGATGCCTTACCAGAACCCCAGAACCCGCAACACAAAGAAGGGGGCACAGATAGGGTCAATGTTGTTGAAAGGGCTATGGAGGAGATAGGCCTAGATGGAAAGTGTATTGAAGAGGTCAATGTGGATGCCTTACAGAAGACTAACACGCAGCGTGATGGACAGTGTACAGAGCAGGTTAGCGCAGATAAAGGGGCCGTTGAAGAGGTCAACATAGATGCCTTACAAAAGCCCAACACACAACGTGAAGGAGCGGATATAGAGGGGGTCACAGTGGACGTCTTGCAAGAGTCTAACACACAACAGGACGAGAGGGGTACAGAGCGGGTTAGGGCAGAGGCCTTAGAAGAACCCTACACAGAGCATGAAGGCAGGGGTGAAAACGGGGTAAACAGTGATAGGGGAAATAACACAAACCATGAGGAAAGGTGTGTGGAGCAGATGCATGAGGATGAAGGGGCTATTACTAATGTGGCTGCTTTACAAAAGCCCAAAAGCCCAACGCATGACGAAGGGGATACAGATAGGTTTAATGTTGATGAGGGGGTTATGGAAGAGGTGGGCCGAGATGCAGAGTGTATTGAAGAGGTCAATGTGGATGCCTTACAGAAACCCAGTGCACAACGTGAAGGAGCAGGTGTAGAAGGGGTTCATGTTGACGTCTTGCGAGAGACTCACTCACCGCTTGTTGAAGGGGGCGCGGAAGTTTCCGTAGATGCCTTACAAAAACCCAACAGTCAATCTGGTGAAGGGGTTACAGAGCAGGTTAACATAGCGGATGGGGCTATGGAAGAGGTTCACATAGATGCCTTACAGAAGCCCCAGAACCCGCAAAACAAAGAAGGGGGCACAGATAGGGTCAATGTTGCTGAAAGGGCTATGGAGGAGATAGGCCTAGATGGAAAGGGTATTGAAGAGGTCAATGTGGATGCCTTACAAAAGCCCAACACACAGCATGAAGAAGCAAGAATAGATGGGGTTAATGTAGATGTCTCGCAAGAGACTCACACACGACATGACGACAAGGGTACAGAGCAGTTTAAGGCAGATGCCTTAGAAAAGCCCAACACACACAATGAAGGAGGGGATATAAAAGGGGTAAACGGTGATGAAGGGGGCATTGAGGGTCAAGAGTTTAATGTTGAAGTCTTAGAAAAGCACAAAAAACAACATGAAGAAAGGTGCCTAGATGCAGAGTATATTGACGAGGTCAACCTAGATGCCTTAGAAGGGGTTAATGTGAATGTCTTGCAAGAGACTACCACCCCACACGATGAAGGGGCTACAGTAGGGGTTAAAATAACTGCCTTACAAAAGCCCAGCGCACAACTTGTTGAAGAGTGTGTAAACAGTGTAAACAGTGATGAAGGGGGATTTGAAAAGGTTCATGTAGATGCTTCACAGAAGCCCAACACACAGAATGAAGAATGGGCTACAGAAGAGTTTATGGCTAACACACAACATGCAAAATGGGGTACAGAGGAGTCTATGGTAGATGCCTTGCAAGAGGCCACAACAGAAGAGGATGAAGGTGGTGTGACTGAGGACGAGGACACGATGACCCGGTGGTCAGACAGAAGTGTGTTCATTACCAAAGACAAAACCCACGGCAGCCTTCAAAGCAGTGGCCCTGACCATCTTGTAAAATGGCGTGACCAAAATGATCTCAGTGCAAATGGACATGAATTGGGACACCTGGACAGTGTGCCTGAAGAAGAAGCCTGTGAAGACGCTGAAATGACCCAGCCGCTTGACGTTGGCAGCCTCCAGTCTAAACTGCTCCGGGTTTTGCAGAATGTGCCGGAAAGCCAAGATCCGTTGGTGCTCAAGGGAGTGATAGAGAGCCTGGGTATGGGTCTGGGCTCTGACTCCCAGGGGGACAGATGGCACACCCTGGAGAGCATCAAGGAGGAGAGCCCAGAGGAGGAGGAGGAGGAGGAGGAGGAGAATGACCTGGCAATGGAAGACGTTCCGAGTCTCCACCCCAGTACTGAGCTCTGTCATCCACCTTCTGCCCAGACCTCTTCCACCATCACCAAAGATAGGGATGACAAGCAGAAACATATGGTAATCCATTTGTGTTGTTTTCTGTACTCAACGTTGTGTGTGAAACACCCTTATCACTTACCATGTCTTTAAACTTCCCACAGCCCTACTCCACACAGGATTACCTGGAGTGTGTGGGAGGACTCCAAGACCATACAGACTTTTTAGATGATGTAAAAAATGAACTTTTATCCCAGTGCTCCTTTAGTAGTAGCAACATGGAGGAGTTACAGGACCAGCTTCGAGATGTGCAGGTGAGATATCCTCTAAAAAAATATTAGTTTTACTGTTTTACTGTTTTACTGTTTTAAACTATGAAGGTAAATTGTTGTAGTTATTTGTCATACAGCATGTGCACAGTGTACCATTTCTTTCTGACTTCATGCATTTACTTTACGGCAGACAATGATGTCCAACCTGGCTAAATTGGAAGTTGTACTCATGTTGGATTTGGAGAAAGCAAAGGAGTTGTTAAGCTCTGTGGACGAGTACATTCCCATACAGATCAAACAAGACTTGGCTTCATCATTCACAAATCTCAAGTCCGATTTTGCTGCCATTTCTCAAATGTGTGCAATAAAGAGTCACGCGTTAACTCAGGAAATCGAATTGGGGAAGGTCAGTGTTGCCCTAGGATGCCATGTGAATCATATTGTTGTGACTTCAACAGTACAATCATTAAATATTATTCTTAATATCTTTAATCTAAACTCGATGAATCAGCATGATGTATTCTATTGCACTATGCAGTTACAATTGGACTCGACATACCAGAAACATCTCAGTAAGTTGGATAAGCTAAGCAGCTGCCTTCAAGACAACTCTGAGACGTGGGATGTGGCTTTGCTCAAGACGCACAATGTGGAGACGCTGAAACAAAACCTCCAGCAAAACAAGGTATAAGTCATGACCTTATGACTGCATGAAATACAAGTGAAAATCATATTTGGAGGATTTTATTGTAATTTATCCCCTTTGGTTCCAGGAAATGGAGAGCAATTTGCAAAAGGGAGTGCGTCTCGAGTTGGAGGACGTAGCGTTCGACGTCCAGTCTTTCATCTCAGAGAACACGGAGTTCTTGAGCTCGGCTCAGAGCAAACACATCCTCAAGCTGCTGAGCACCACTCAGCGAGCATTCAGGGAGCAGACTGAGAGGCTGGGTACCCAGAGACACGCCCTGGAAGGCCTGCTGGAGACCAGGGAGAGAGACATGCAGCAGAAGGTTGGCTCCTTGATGAGGCTTGGAGTGCCCATAAGAGGGGTCTGGCTACCTAACTAGACAGACTCTCATGGAAATTAATGAATGGAAAAAAAATATTTTTGCATGTCAACAAGTAACAGTTATGCCACCTTTTTATATTGCTTGATGAGGTAAATTAAATAAATCTTATCTTATCTTAAGTTATATATTTTTTATTTTGTATTTAGAATGTACAATACATCTATTATTATATATTTGAATATATTTATTTTGATGTGTTATTAACATTTCCATTGTAATATATGTATGGAGTATATGGTAAGGGGAAATGCCAGTCATGCATGTCTACTATGATCTACATAATACTAATCTTTGTACTGGTGTGTCCCACAGGCCTCAAGACATCATATGAGTCATAAACAGTGGAGAGAGCATCTTCTCTGTTGGAGTGCTTTCGCTCTACAACATTAAAACTGACACTCATAGGAGAGAATAGGTCCTAATGATCTAGTGAACGGATAGCATGTTTACAGCATACTCCTATTGTCTTGTCCAGTTGGTTGTCAACAATAATCACCCTCTTTGGATGCACATTGTGTCATCCCCCTTGGTGTTAAATGTGATTTAGTTTTGTGATATTGATGTCGATGTATTGTCTTTTGCCAGGTCGTCACAGAGAAACAGAAGGAGTTTTCAGACAAGTTGGAGGAGCTCTGTGATAGCCTAACCCTGACTGAGAACCGTCTGATCGGCCACCAGCACGAGGCTGGACACACCGACAGTGTTAGCAATCTGCAGCAGTACCAGCAGGAGCACCAGGTATGCTGACAGCAATAATGGGCCTTATTCACCTAGCCGGCATTGTGGTTCCATCTTGGTTCTAAACGCTCCCCCTATGGGGAAACTTTAGAACCAAGATGGCAGTGAGGTGAATAAGGCCAATAAAGGCTTAGTAAGACACTTGAGACAAAGAGGGCTCCTTTCCCCCAATATGTCTCCCTACATGTCTCAATTTCACGTGTTTTGTATTCCCTGACCCTAGGCCCTGCAGAAGGACGTGCTGACCAACGCAGGGGCCTTGAACGACGTCATCAGCAGCACCAAAAAATTCCTAGAGGAGAACCGGGCCAAGATGACACCCGAGCAAGTGGCCGGTGTGGAGAAGAAGCTGGAGGAGGCCAAGAGCAAGGCCAAGCTCATCAACGAACGGGCTGAAGAGTCCAGGAAAGACCTGGAGAAGGTGGTGACCACCGCCATCAAGCAGGAGAGTGAGAAGGTTTGTGATATTACCTTTATATACGTCTTGAAGAAAATCTGGCATTCCATTATTGTGTTCTAACATCCATCAATCCATACATCCATCATCCATCCATACATACATACATCTATCTTCATCACAGCATATCGATGATACACCTGCAGCTTTATAATGATTATTTTGAAGGTCCTTGTCATGGTTTTAATTTCAATATTTTAATATGTGCATTTGGTCTGTTTAGACGGCAGCAGTGGAGCAGCTCGAAGAAAGCAAGCATAAAATCGAGGGTCTCCTCGGCTGGATCTCCAACATCGGGAACGAGAAGGAAGCTGACGCTGAGTCACCCGGCCACATGAGCAACGAGAATGGGAACCTCCCAGAGGAGGCGTCCACAGCGGGGGTGATGGCAGAGGAGGAGGAGGAAGACGAGGATGATGCCAATGGCAACGGCCCGCATTCCACTGAGATTGACTCCGTGAGCGGGACCAATGAGAAGAACTCCTCCTCCCCGGACATTGACAAGCAGTATGACCGAGTCAAGGTACGTTGTGAAAGACGCTCATAATACTTGCATGTTGCCATCAAAATCAACCGCTGCCTAGGTGGAGCTCCGCACATCCACACACACCTTGCCGTCACTGTCTTCACTGTGACATCGTCACTAAGAGAATGCGACTTGAGTTCGGAGCAGAGTATAACGTTCACACTGGTTAGCGGAGAACGGCAAAAACATAGGATTTTATGCCTGTTTTCTCTAACTTATGGTCTTATTTGACAGTGCCAAAATGGCATAGATTACTATGTTGAAGATCATGTAAGACATATTCTTACACTTTTTTTTCTCCAATTGTTACTTGGGCTTTTAATCTCATCATTTTCATTAATTCATGGTCATCTATTCATGTTGTGATGATGATCTATTTATGTTATGATGATTCATTATTCATGTCATGATGTTTGCTCCAGGCCCGTCATCAGGAGATCCTGTCCCAGCAGCAGGAGCTGATCATGGCCACCCAGTCAGCCCAGGCCCTGCTGGACAAACAGGCCAAGATTCTGTCCCCAGAGGAGCAGGAGAAGCTCCAGAAGGACATCCAGGAGCTCCGGGGCCGCTATGATGCCTCCCTCACCCAGGCCGAGCAGCAGATGAAGCAGGTGCAGTGTGTCCAGGAGGAGCTGAGGAAGTTCCGGGGCGACAGCGAGGAGTTTGAGGTGTGGCTGGACCAGGCGGAGGGTGAGATGGAGAAGCTGGGCACGCCCGGCGACTGCCTCAGCGTTCTCACCCAGAAGCTCCAGCGGCAGAAGAGCTTTTCGGAGGACGTGATCTCCCACAAGGGGGACCTGCGCTTCATCACCATCTCTGGGCAGAAGGTGCTGGACGTGGCGAAGGCCTGCGGATCGGCGGACGCTGGGGGTAAAGGTTCCCAGCTCCCAGTGGATACCTCCGGAACCTGCGCTTCAGTCAAAGAGAAGCTGGACTCAGCAGCTGGCCGCTACAAAGCACTATATACTCAGGTATGGAGAGTGCATCAGCTGTTCACTGTCGTCTCCTTCTTTTATTACTTACCATGTGTGTGTGTGTGCTGTTACTTATTTAATTTAATGTCAGCTTTGAAGTACATGTCTTAATATACACGTATTTACAATATCTATTTGTTCTATTGTTTGTTCTCGTTTTCCTTTAGTGCAATAATTTGGCCGGCAACCTGAAGGACGTGGTGGACAAGTACACCAAGTATGAAGACGCGTCCGCCGGGCTTCTGCAGTGGCTGAACAGCTCAGAGGAGGAGGCCAGAAGACAACAGTCAGAGGCCATCGCTGCTGACCCCCAGACACTGCAGAGACAACTGGAAGACACCAAGGCATGCAGCGCCACACACGCCACCAGGGCTGCAGTACCCCATTGCACACACAAGGGGGCAGGGTAGACTCTCGTGTGTCCAGAAGGATACGGGTGTATATTTGTACCCTAATGTGTGCCGTCTACCTGTAGGCGTCCTCGAGCAAGGTGCCTATCCACTTACCTGCTCATTAGTGTCGCTTAGGATAAAAGCATGAAGTAAATACATGAAGTAAAGCCCTAACACAAGATAAACAAAACAAATCCAAACCAATATTTTCTCGGGGGGTATTTCATTGGTAAGTCATTAGGTAGTCCTTCAAGCCCATATTAGAAAGATTACATGGGATTTGGCCCTGTGTCATGTTTTGGATCATGCTATTACGAAACACATCTGGGGGACTTTAGCAACACATAGTAACCAAGACTCGGTGACCAGATGCTCTAATCAAACCTTAGCATTACAAGGCTCGCACTGAGTGTATCTGAGACGGCCATGTTCTTGACAACGGCTCCCCTGCCAACGGCTACAAACACTGACTGGAAACATCTAAGCCTAAAGCATAATATCAATGACGCTATGGTCTTCT
>OMNR01012640.1:1765-12093 GCA_900303205.1 Mora moro
ACAGATAGAGACAGAGAGCGGGCGAGAGAGAGAGAGAGAGAGAGAGAGAGAGAGAGAGAGAGAGAGAGAGGGAGAGAGAGAGTGTGTGTGAGTGTGTGTGAGTGTGTGTGTGTGTGTGTGTGTGTGTGTCTGTGAGTGCGTGCGTGCGTGCGTGCGTGTGTGTGTGTGTGTGTGTGTGTGTGTGTGTGTGTGTGTGTGTGTGTCTGGCTGTTAACATACTGGGGTTTGTTTTTAATTTAGTCAAATCTACAAAGCCTGTCTCTGCAATCAAGGCCTAAGTACTTGTGTTGGATGGGCGGCTTTAGAGACATAATTAAACAGACTGGGAGCCTGGGCAGCTTGGGGACCAAGTGAGAGAGCAAAATAAGCGAGTGAGGGCAGGAGACAGATAGAGAAGTTAAAGAGTGAGATTCTGTGAGGTTGCTATGGTGGTGGGGTTGCATGCATGGCAGTGTTTGGGGTGCTAACCAGCATGAATTAGCAGGGTAACTCACTCAGATAAAACTCAACATTTTGAGGTTCCAGTGTAATGGCTTCTTAACTGAATCCGACCACAATTGCAACCTAGTAAAAACAATAATAACTTCATCAATTGTATGTAAAGACATAAATAACATACAAAATGTTTTAATCTGAGAGGTGAGTGTTTAAAGGTGAATTAGGACTTTCAGTTGCACAGTAGTTACTGCAATCTCCAATACCAACTCATTCACATCAACCTCATAGGTTGATTGACGAAAATGGTTTGTCAAACTATGATTGATAAATATTGTTCAAAAATAAAACGTAGGCCTACGTATTGTGTTCAAACAAAACACACAAGGGGCTGGGGGGTCTCTACTGCCATCTAACGCTAAACATAAAATACGCACATCCGTGTTTTGTTTTTTCCCCCCTGCATTTCCATCTCGACTATGGCCATGTTATGTTGACATAAAAAAGGGTTTCAAATATTTTGATTGGGATTGTATGATTGTACTCGTAGGCCTCCCAGCCAACTCTCCACGAGGGAGGAGTCGGTTCTTCTTTGTCTCGCTGCCCACCGACACGTCACAGAAACACGAGGATCTCCTGCGTTTTTGGTTCACTTACTTTAATGTGCTCCTCGTTGGACACATCGAGCACGCAGAAGATCCATCCCAGCTGTCAACCATGACAGACCGACAGAGGGACCTGCCGTCTTGGATGTCGCTGAAGGAGGAGGCCAAGTCGAAGCAGGCAGTGACGAAAAGTAGAAACGTTTCACGGTAGATGCGTTTAAAACGTGCGTTACGAAATATAGTTGCCCAATTATCATGTGTATGTATTGCTTGCTTTAATATTTATTTGGTGGTTGATTACAGTAACTGTGTATTTCTTTCAGAACGGTATATTGCATGAACGAGAAGGAACTGGTTGAAGTAGCGATTGCATTCATTACCAATGGGGCAAGTGACGGTGACGCTTCCCATAATGACCACCAGGTCGCGCCATTTTAACTAAAGGTATTACACATTTTTAGTACAGTTCAACACAAGTTGTGTATTTCAATGTTGCCATTGTTTTTTTTGCCCCTGGTGATAGGATGTGAATGTTGACAGAAGTCTGGCAAGCGCTGTGAGAAACCAGGACTGTTCTAATAAAGTGGAAGAGACTTTGGATGAGTCCTCCAGCTCTGATACTCAGGACAGGACCTACATTTCAGAGACAGACATGGACACTGTAGATGACGCACAGACGGTATCCCCCCGCCTGTGTTGCTCTGGGCAACAGTCTGAAGTTCAAAGGTCAATACAGGCTCAAGACGGCCGCAGTGCGGTTGCATTTGAACCCGGCACAGCGGTGGTGGCGAAGACTCCGCCCACTGAGGTCGAAGAGGATGACGCGTTCAAGCTTGTAAGGGAAATCTTCTTCACATAGGATTGAACTCCGGGTCACACATTAGTCCTTTCCTATTAATGTTATAATCCTCATCAACATAAAATGATTACATAACTACTAACACTAACTATCATTAGAGACAAAGTAAAGAACATTATTAGTCTCAAGAACATCTGATGTTGTATTCTTTGAGTTTCTTGTTGAATGTGGTATGTCTGTGGCCATGGCGGTCTAGACCTGCATGTTTGTAACCAAAGTCCAAGGTTCAAGACAACCTGAGCACAAACAATAAACACTTACACTTACCCTTAGATGGGGTTTCAATCATACAGTAGAAGTATGTTGATTCATATACCAATAAGGATCACTTTGTAGACTCAAGGATCACTTTGTAGACTCAAATACAGGATTGGCAAGAGAGCTAAGAGACAAGATACAAAACAGTGTCTTTCTCATGGGTTACCTGGGGCTACGAAGCAACATACCGAGGATATCTTTTCGTTAGCTGGCTTCGCTATGTCTAACAATCGCAACCTGTCAAAGCAGGTTTTCGCAATGTAGCTAGTTATGACATTCACGGAAAAGGTGCAGTGTTTGCAACCATATGAACAATCGCAAACATGGTAAACAAGTACCAGAGCCGCATAGTTTACCCAAGATGAGCAAACTGTAATATTAAACAAACATTAAAAATGGAAAAAATGTAATCCATGCGAAAAGAAACAGTTGCTGCTGCCAAAGGCAGGAACTGCCAAAAACATTGCCAGCTTTTCTTCTTCCTGTGAATGCATAATGAAGTTAATAGGCTTGTCAATATCACTGTCCCATCGTTAAGGCACAAGTACGCTAGATCTGACTATAATTACAATTGTGTATTCCATTAAATGAATGTGTTGCTTAGACGTATTCTAATGGTGTGTAAAACAAATTTAGCCTTATTCTTTCAGCTGCAATCCCGTCAGTGTTAAACGGTCTTGGGAGCAAATATAGAACAAATATAAAAACATAATTCAAACCAATCATTCAACCTTCGACGTGTCGCACTGAAAGCTGACAAAGATAAGCCATTCCCTCCGCTGAGAATCTATATCCTTCATATAGATACTCGTCAGGGAAAGCCAAAGGGTTTTGTCACTCTAAAAGCTCTTAATAAGAGACCCTCTCACTATTCGCACACCAAGGTCCATGGGATCTTTGAGGAATGGTGCTGCCATTTTCCAAGAGAATTGTTTGGTCAGTAGGCGGTGCTTATAAACGTGTTGATCTGTTGTCCTGAACGTAACCTGCTCCAGAGCAGGTTAGGTGAGCACCATGGCGATGTACCACAGTAAAAAAGTGAACCACCATCATGACACTGAAAACCTAGGGTTAAACCTGAAGTTACCTCGCTAACCCCAAATCCTGCTTCGTAGTCGGTAAAGGCCTCTGGTCACAAGGTGTCCATTGATTTCTCATGTATTCTAATAAACACTTCAAGATCACATCATTGGCCTGAACTAGAGATAAATAAGCAACAGCACTTTGGACTTTTATTTCTAGAAAAGCCAAAATACAATACACATTGTAATAGCATAAGTACAGGTGGTCCTTCAATGTCCCACACACAGTATAAGTAATAATAATCGTTTATGTTGATTAACATTATTGCATTATAAGTTTGAAATGAGCAGCCATTTGTTATAAATATGTGTGTTAAAGTATTTTCAGTATTGCATCATGAATCAGGAAGTTGAAACAAGAAGTACATAAATGAACCAAAATACACTTTGAAATTGAAAGCCTGCTTTCTAGTGAGTGTTAGGGTTAGTGATTTTTTCCAACCTTTGTCTGTTCACAGTTGGTTATTGGCTTTCTCAACAACAAGGAACTCAGATAAGTTGTAATGGTCAACTTGGCGTTTACACAAACGCAGCCGTAAAAGTACAGTGTCATAGCTGATGGACTGGCATTGGCCCAATAGAGTCCTACGAACCCAACGAGTCCCAGCAGGGTGAGAATGCTGGAGGTAGCCTGGCACCCCACGCTGATCCACAGCACCCTGAGGTCCCCGTCACCGTAGGTTGATAGCAGTGAGCTCAACAGAGCAAAGGCCACAAGCACCAGAGGAGTGTAAAGACATATGATAACAGCTGTTATGGATATGACCATAGTTGTCTCACAAGGTCCATCTACTGTGGGCAATGGAAGTGCTTGGCAAGATAGTATTTGATGTTGTTGTCCCTTTGTACAGAAATTAAAGGGACTAATGGTGACTTGATCGGAATCGATGAAAACAGCTGCAAATACTATGAGGGAGGCAATCATCTCTATGAAAATGAGGAGGAGTGCGAAGGACAGCAACAACAACTTCCATGTTGCCATCTGTGATGCCAAGATGTGAAGATCTATTCAAACAAGCAAAACACAAATCAGGACGATAGCCTATATATTTTACTTGTTGGACATAATAACATGTTTTTTAGCACACTGCATTTGATATTGCTTTTGTATTCTGATAAAATTCGACCATAAAAACCGAGTTTAAAATTAAATGTATACTTTACTTTAATATAAAACTTTATATTTTACTTTAATAATTCCCAGGGGGGACAATAAAGCATACTTTATTTGATTTGAACTTACTGTACAGATGGCTCACAGCTTCGACTGGAGTTGACTCTTTAGTTCCACTTTCCTGAGGTGTCACGGGTTGATCTGTCAGCTGTTAGTTGTTTACAAGGCAGCTGTGAGACTGTGACAACTTCAGGTTTGAACTTCGCACTTCGCAGTAAGCCTACCATCGAATGAGTTATAGCTGTCTTGCCTAACTGTAGACTTAGTCTCTAGTATTAAATAGGTCTCAAGATAGGCTAAGGGGCCATAGCTATAGACCATTACATTCACAAATGGGCACATGTGATTATTTCACTTCCCAATGACGCCGGAGGGTGGAAGGCAGGAGGGGTGCTGGGTGGGGTGCACGCGCACTTAACCTCGTTCCCAGGCGTTCTCGTCTCACGACGAAACGCCTGGAACAGGATGCTCCAAATGAGCGTTATTGGCGAGAGAGAGGGAGGGACTTTAGATAGAGGGATATCCGTTTCCGTTACATGTTTCGGATATTTCTTTGTAAATTGATTCGTAAAAACATGAGAAAATACGACATATTTATTCTCCTTGTCGTTGTATTATTGATATTCTTGTCAGGTTCTTATTCTTTTCGCTCCTGAGACCGTTAATTGGCGTGTAAAGCTCATAGGAAGTAAGAGACCGGAAATGTTGTTGCGGTAGACCAAGGATAACGCTACAATTCATGATCTTCTCTCAGCCTAACACGCACTCGGTTTCTGGGTGCAACTAGATTCCAACGCGCAGTTCTCATCCGAGTGTACATATATGTACACACCCTCTCTTCAGTTGGAGTATGTCTTGAGAGCATTATACATCTATCCATCTCAACTTCCCCGAGGAGTCTCCTGATTACTTTGCTCCAAAAGACTCAAGGTTGGTTTATTCAACTTTTCAAACAACTTCATCCAAATGGAATGCATTATTTTCTTGTCTAACTTGGATCTTAGATATTAATTTGAGCTTGCATCAGGAACATATGCCTATATGTGCAGGGTCATCTATTGTATGCATTTAATTACACAAACAAACCGATAATCGATCAGTAATGCATTGCTCTTCTTCTCTATCTGTTGAGATCTCTATTCTATGTCATTGATTAGGATAACAATGGGATTGGTTGCGTTGACCTTATATTGATGATATCATCTGACATTTTTGTACATTTATAAATAACTATACGATAAATAAATATAAAATACTGTGGAAATTACGAGATTAACGTGACAAACTTTCTGGAAAGAGGTGGCAAACGTTGTAAACATGACAAACTCTAGGTGTACATTGTAAAAGTATAATCTCTGGATTTTTCAACATGGACCCCATTTTCCCATCATTTTGGGTCTAATTGACTAATGCGAACATTTTTAATTGGTCCAGTATTGAGCGAGACCGCAGCCGCGACATGTCTGCGTTGTTTCGCTGCTGGGGCGATTCCGCCCGTCACTGTACGTCCTCTAAAACGGCTTGTTTTTGCCACTGATAGGCTAAGATTGTTTTAAGTGTTTGACAACATTATTGAAACGATCCCTACAAATACAACTTTTTTCTTAACCTTTCGCTTGATCCTGTCTGTTTGTTATTGTGTCTAACCAAGTCTCGCTAGAGGAGAAGTCTCGCGAAATTTAATATTGTCAAAATCAGCTAAATATACTAAGCTACTCTTTCTGTAGTCTAACAAACAAACGGCCCGGGAGCCGCCCACTGAGCTTCAAAACTGCTCTTCAGAAACCAATGGGTGACGTCACGGAGACCGTCCATATCCATATGCAGTCCATATCTTATGCAATCTGAGCCTGTCAGTGGCAAAAACAAGCTTTTAGAGGACGTACATGACGGGTGGAATTGCCCCAAAGGTTTGCAACACAGACGTTTTGTGGCTGCATTCTCGCTCAATACTGGACCAATTTCAAAAATCACTGTCCGCATTAGTCAATTAGACCCAAAATGTTGGGAAAATTGGGTTGAAAAATCCTAAAGTTATCCTTTAAGTAATTGTCATTTACATTTATTGGAAATTATGTTTTATTATCTTCTATCTTGTTCTGTCATAAAATTATGACATGTCTAGTAATAGCCATCTCCCAACACCATTACAGGTAGGTTATGCATTTCTGAACATAAAACTACAGGAAGTTTTGTTGCACATGTGCATCTAGTGGCCAACAAAAGGTGAGTGTTGGTATCTTTTCGAGTGATAACTTGTAATCTCAACAGAGGTGTGCCCAATGTGGCAAATTAATATTTACATTTAAATCAAGTGTTGACACATTTGTGTCACTTGGCGCTCCTGGCATTGCATGACGTTTTATTTACATCTATAATTTTCCTGTGTACAGATTGAGCAATGGGAAACCTGTTCAGCAAGCAAACAGAGCCAGCCAGTGGTGCTGAGGTGGTTCCCACCAAGCAGGAGGATGAAGAGGGTACAGCTCCTCAGCAGAAGACAGAGGGCACTGAGGTGACCAGGCCTCTGGAGGCCGTGGCAGCAGACATCCTGACGAGCATGCCGGACGTGGTATCACAGGAGGCATCTCGGTTATTGGTGGGACTTGTTGCAGAAGCTAAAGAGCTGCAATCCGTGGCTCTCGCCACCACAGAGGCACTTGGCATTAGACCAGAACCTGAAGCACCTGAGCAGCATGAGCCTCAGGGCTTGGCAGTTGAACCCCAGGACACTGGTGTTGTTGAAAAAGAACCTGTGAAAGAGCCAGAGCCAATACCACAGACTGTACCTGAACCCAAACTGGTCAAAGAATCAGAACCAAGCACAGAATGTTTTCCAGAACATGAATCCACCCCAGACCTACTATCAGAGCCTATTCCTGGACCCAAACTCAGCACAGAATCAGAACCAATCCTCAAATCTGTTCCAGAACCTGAATCCATCCCAGACTTACAATCAGAACCTAATTCGGAATTCAAACTCATCACAGAATCACAACCAACCCAAGAATATATCCCATGTCAAGTACAAGAACAGATTATTGAACCCAAACTCATTGCAGAATTAGAACCAAACACAGAATGTATTCCAGAACCTGAATTCATCCCATGCCAAATACCAGAACCGGTTCCTGAACCCGAACTCATCACAAGATCAGAACCGACCCGGGAATGGATTCCACAACAACAATCCATCCCAGACAAAGTACCAGAACCTGTTCCTGAACCCAAACTCAAAGAATCAGAACCAACCCCAGAATGTTTTCCAGAACCTAAATCTATATCATGCCAATTACCAGAACCTGTCCCTGAACCCAAACTCATCCCAGAATCAGAACCAATCCCAGAACATATTCACGAACCTGAATCTATCCGAGATCAAGTATCAGAGCCTGTTCCTGAACTCAAACTCATTACAGAATCGGAACCAACCTCGGATTGTATTCAAGAACCTGAATCTAACCTCGACCCACTACCAGTACCTATGCTTGAACCCAAACTCATTACAGAATCACAACCAACCCAAGAATGTATTCCAGAACCAGAAACTATGCAATGCAAAGTACAAGAATTGGTTCCTGAACCCAAATTCATCACAGAATCAGAACCAACCTTGGAATGTATTCCTGAACCTGAATCAATCCCATACCAACGATCAGAACCTATTCTTGAATTCAAACTCAACACAGAATCACAACCAACCGAAGAATGTATTCCAGAACCTGAATATGTCCCATGTCAAGTACAAGAACAGGTTCCTAAACCTAAACTCATTGCAGAATCAGAACCAATCCCAGAACATATTCCAGAACCTGAATCTATCCAAGATCAAGTACCAGAGCCTATTCCTGAACCCGAACTCATTACACAATCGGAACCAACCTTGGAATGTATTCCAGAACCTGAATTGAACCTCGACCCAGTACCTATGCCTGAACCCAACCTCAAAACAGAACCAACCCAAGAATGTATTCCAAAACCAGAATTTATGCAATGCAAAGTACAAGAACCAGTTGCTGAACTCAAACTCATCACAGAATCAGAACCAAACACAGAATATGTTCCAGAACCTGAATATATGTGTAGATACACATATAATATATGTCAGATACAACAACAGGTTCTTGAACCCAAACTCATTGCAGAATCACAACCAATCCCGGGACATATTCCAGAACCTGACTCTATCCGAGACCAAGTACCAGAGCCTGTCCCTGAACTCAAACTCATTGCAGAATCGGAACCAACCATGGAATGCAATTCAGAATCTGAATCACTAACCTACCTACTACCACAACCTATTCCTGAACCCAAACTAATCACAGAATCGGAACCAACCACAGAATGTATTCCAGAACCTGAACCCATCTCATGCCAAATACCAGAACCTGTTCATGAACCTAAACTCATCACAGAATCAGAACCAAGCCCAGATTGTTGTCATGTACAACAATTTGATTGTTGTCAAGTACAACAATCTGTTCTTGAACCCAAACTCATTACAGAATCGGAACAAATCTTGGAATATATTCCAGAACCTGAATCCATCCTAGACTCACTACCAGTACCTAAGCCTGAACCCAAACTCATCAAAGAAGCAGAAATAACCCCAGAATGCATCACAGAACCTGAATCAATCCCAGACCAAGAATCAGGACCTGTTCCTGAACCAAAACTCATCTCATGCCAAATACCAGAACCTGTTCATGAACCTCAACTCATCACAGAATCAGAACCAAGCCCAGATTGTTGTCAAGTACAACAATTTGATTGTTGTCAAGCACAACAATCTGTTCTTGAGCCCAAACTCATTACAGAATCGGAACAAACCTTGGAATATATTCCAGAACCTGAATCCATCCTAGACTCACTACCAGTACCTAAGCCTGAACCCAAACTCATGACAGAAGCAGAAATAACCCCAGAATGCATCCCGGAATGTCTTCCAGAGCCTGAATCTATCTCAGACAAAGTACCAGAACCTGTTTCTGAAGCCACACTTATCACTGAATCAGAACCAATCCCAGAATGTATTTCAGAACCCAAATCTATCCCATGCCAAGTACCAGGACCTATTTCTGAACCCAAACTGATCACAGAACCAAACACAGATTGTGTTCCAGAACCTGAATCCATCCCAGGCCAAGTACCAGAACCTCTCCCTGAAGCTGAACTCATCACAGAATCACAACCAATCCAAGAATGTATTCCAGAACCCGAATCCACCCTAAACCCACTACCAGGACCTACGCTTGAACCAAAACCAAAAAAGAAAACCCCAAAAAACACCCTAAACCCACTACCAGGACCTACGCTTGAACCAAAACCAAAAAAGAAAACCCCAAAAAACAAAATATTCATAGAAAAACTCATCACAGAATCAGAGCCAATCCCAGAATGTATTTCACCGGAGTCCACCCCAGACGAAGTACCAGAACCGGTTCCTGAACCCAAACTCATCATAGAATCACAACCAATCCAAGAATGTATTCCAGAACCCGAATCCACCCTAAACCCACTACCAGGACCTACGCTTGAACCAAAACCAAAAAAGAAAACCCCAAAAAACACCCTAAACCCACTACCAGGACCTACGCTTGAACCAAAACCAAAAAAGAAAACCCCAAAAAACAAAATATTCATAGAAAAACTCATCACAGAATCAGAGCCAATCCCAGAATGTATTTCACCGGAGTCCACCCCAGACGAAGTACCAGAACCGGTTCCTGAACCCAAACTCATCACAGAATCACAACCAATCCAAGAATGTATTCCAGAACCCGAATCCACCCTAGAGCCATTACCAGAACCTATTCCATGCCAAATACTAAAACCTCTTCCTGAACCCAAACTCACCATACAATCGGAACCAACCCCTGAATGTCTTCCAGTTATGTTGCAGATCCTGGTACAGG
>OMNR01012698.1:8332-18966 GCA_900303205.1 Mora moro
GTGCTTTTACATGTTGCGGAATCAGAGGTGTGATGTGTAACACAACAGCTGCAGCGACTAGTGTCGTACACGACAGGCGGTATTAGCGACACTGCTTTCTAAACAATAATGGCGAGTGTTGAGGTGCTTTTGCTTTTGTCGTTATATTACATGTATTTCATTTATTTAACATGTTGATGCGTAACGTTACAATGGCGGATTTGTGTACGAGCAACGTGTTTTGTGTGATCAGAAATACACTGGAGGAGACATTGAAGCGATTGAACACCCCTGTCCCGCCCCTGTCCCACCATGCTCCGATTCACCCTTTTTACACAGACGTCGATCCGGCTTTGTTACTAACTCTGCTGCCGGCTTAAAGGAGGAACAACAATGCCCTCTTTGTCACTCAGGTGAAGGTTGGGGACAAGACAGACTGGGACTTGGGTGTGGCCAGCCGCTCCATCAACCGCAAGGGCAAGATCACAGTGAGTCCGGCCCACGGCTACTGGTTCCTGAGTCTACGTGACCGGACAGACTACGCCTTCCGCACAGAGCCCGCTACGCCCCTGTCGCCCAGCCTCAGACCCTCGCGCATCGGCGTCTTTGTGGACTGCGAGAAAGGACAAGTGTCGTTTTACGACGTGGAGGCTAAGGCGCTCATCTACACGTTTGTGGATAGTTTTGCTGACACGGTCCACCCCTTCTTCAGCCCCTGCACCAATAAATCGGGTCAAAATCATGCAGCTCTCATTATCTGCCCCGTTGCCACCACAGAATAGATCAAAGTCAGGGTTCAACGGTAAAGAAAATGTGCCACTGGATCTGAACATACTGGCAACAAGACAATTTTTACTGGCCCTCACTCAAATTGTTTTACCTTCTTCATTCACGTGAATGGCACTATTTTTGTTTACCTGCCATCATAATACTATGGCACTTAAAACACAAATATATTTTTATATACATCACATTTTTTTTTAGCACTGGCCCAATCGGGACAGTGAGTTGGAAGTTTTTCTGTCCCAACATGACCTTTCCCTGGGCCATCGGACGCCCCTTATTGTTGAACGCTGATAATTGCTTGTTATTGTGTTGAATCTGGAAAGAATTATGTTCCTGTGTGTAACATTTACAGCTTAGTTATTCCTGGATTGATTGCCTCATGTGGACAACTGAAACAAGGGACAAGATCTATGTCCTTTCCTCTGCAAAATCAATTATCATAGCTTCTTAGGCATATTTATAAATGGTAACACAGGGACAGAGTACGTTTTTTTGCAAACGATATGGTATGGTGTAACTAAATATGAACTTTGTTTCTAAACATGACCAATAAACTGGTATTAGATTTGACTGAATACTTATGTTTATGTAGGTTAAAGTGACAATGTGTAAGATTTGCGTCTCTATTGGTTGCAAGCATTTACTCGGCAGAATTAAAACAACGACATTGCAACCTTTCTGTCTTAACGTGGCCCATCCCACTTGCTGCAGTTGCCAGGACTCACTCAACAACCAGCAGCCAAAGCCAACACGCGAGTCGTGTCCAAACTCAGCTGTGACAATTCTTCATTTCTCTCCACCTTTCCAATTCCCCAATATTAATCCTTGTTTTACCCCTCTTTTTGTTGTTTACTTTCTACATGCACTTAGGTATTTTTGCTGCTGAAGGCACACACCTCCAGTAAGACATTATTGATTTGATATTGATAGTCATTGTGTATTTATTCATTGGCACAACACATTCTGTTATGCTTCATCAGAGGGGAACTGCCAGGGCCCTCTAGGCCCTCAGAAAGGACCTTAGATATTCAAAAAAATTATATTTAAAATGTCATCTGTTCTAATTTTATTTTATCAATTCATAATTTGAATTTAATCTAAACCAAATATTTCTGAGGAAGTAAACCCTTGAAGGGTTTATTTCCTCAGAAACATTTGGTTTGAAACCTGCCTTTAGTTTGTGTTGGAATGTGAAGGGTTACAAAAAAAAGAGAAGAGTGGCTAGGATGAAAATGCTATGCTTTCAGCTCCATGATTGGTGGTCCAGCTATAAATTTACAGAGGGCCGAGCAATAGTAATTAAAATGACAGTTAAATGGACCAATCATATCCTCTAAATGGGTGGGCTTTTTCCTTCCTCTAAAGGTGAGAAGCTCAGTCATCCATGAGGGACTCGGAGTAGAGCCGCTGCTCCTTCGTGTCGAAAGGAGCCAGTTGAGGTGGCTCGGGCATCTGGTACGGATGCCACCTGGGCGCCTCCCTAGGGAGGTTTTCCAGGCACGTCCAGCTGGGAGGAGACCACGGGGCGGATCGAGGACTAGGTGGAGGGATTATATCTCCACACTGGCCTGGGAACGCCTTGGGATCCCCCAGTCAGAGCTGGTTAATGTGGCCAGGGAAAGGGAAGTTTGGGGCCCCCTGCTGGAGCTGCTACCTCCACAACCCGACCCCGGATAAGCGGTTGAAGATGGATGGATGGGTGGGCTTTTTTATCGCAAACTTGCGTTTCTGCCCGCTGTGGGGGACTACAATCAAATCATAACACTAACCTAGCTAGCTAGCCTGTTGGTTCATGATGGAAGCCGCTAGTGAGGAGGACGTAGTTGATGATTTATTATCTTAATTTTTGTTTCAGAGCTGAAATTGTAGATAGATAATAGATAACTTTTGCAGTACTATAGGAGAGGACACAGTAAGCTAGGCTGGTAGTTTGCTTTTTCTCCCGACGAGGGAAGGGGAGTCAGAGGGCCAAGGTTTAAGAGGCACAGTTCGCTACTGCGTTTCATTCTCATGGAAATATATTTGAATGCATGAATTTATACTTTTATGATGGTATGGTATACAAACCTCTTCATTGCAATGTAAAAAGAAAACACATTTTAAAATATACATTTCTATGAAGGCAATAGAAAAATGCAAACAATTTTTCAAGTTATATAGCATAATAGTTACACAATTCAGAGTAATGAAAATACATTTACAATGCTAAATCGATTTACATATCATGCCACGCCACCAACCTCTTCATCGTTACATGTTAAAAATACACATTTTAAAATATACATTTCTATGAAGTCAATACAACAATGACAATTACTTATTACAATTAGTTCTGCAAAAAACTACTACTACAAAAAAATGCATGCATCAGTATGTTTGATTGTACCTCATAATTATTAACAATAATTCTGAGTAATTATAATTATTATTAAACAACTGTACAAAAAACACTACAATGACCAATTTGCATATCACCATGTTATGACTGCCTTTTGTTTTCAACAGTGAGGCCAGCATTCGATTCAAAATGTGGATTTGTTTTCTACACACTCAGATGTAGATATTTGCATAGATCAGTCCATGTTCTGGACAGAATAACATATCCATTGTGTATATAAATATATAAAATGTCAGTGGCGACATCAAGTTTATGCAATGTGGGACAGCAATGACCCATAAGTCCTATGTTTATGGGTCATTTTCATACTTGATATCATAGGCCACAGGTCCCTCCATGCTGAATCCAAGGTAGAAGGATACGGTCTCCTGGCTGCAACCACTGCGAATATCTCCCAGGTAAACTGGACGCACTGGTATTTTAACGTTGCCAGCATAATGAATGTAAATGCCACGGCTTTCAGATGTACCTTTAACACGTAGCAGCATCTTTTGGACTTCAGGGTCTTTCCATACAGCACCGACTTGCCAGAGAAAATGTGCTTTGCATGTTTGGCCACCGAAAGTGGGCTTTGAAGTGACAATTTGATCAAGATTCCGTTTGGAAACTATTCGTTTTAGTCCAGTGGACTTCCCAAGGAAGAAGTGAGCAATGGCACTTCTTGCTTGCATCATGTGGGAGAAGCGCCGATGATATGATCTCTTAGCTGATGTCACATAGGTACTGATGTTCTGGTATATTGCTAGGTCTTCAGATTTACGGCTGCTCATGGGCCACATGAGCAGCATGGGTAGGTAGTACAGCTCTGTACGATTTGAATTGGTCCCTTCGATTTGCAGTGCTTCATTGACAAGGGAGACCAATTTTTCATGTTTTTCTAGCAGTTTTGAAGTTGGCTTGATACTGTGAAGAACGATGTTTGCCAGTATGAAATTGACCATGTCAGATGACTTACGTGGTCCATTGTGAAAAATAAACTGCCATTTTTCAAGTATTTTCTCCATTTCAATCCCATTCTTGTCGTACAAAATCTGCAGGATTCCAGCAAAAGTGTCAGCACGTTTTGATTCTAGGTATAGTCTCTGATCCACTATCTCCTGGCCTAGACTTAGTTTGGGTTTACTGGATGTTTCCTTTGTTTTCTCCTCCACTGAAGGGCAGAATATCTGGATGTACTTTTTAAAGCACTCACACACCTTTGACTTGCTTCTAGAATCAACTGTCTCCCTCTCCTGTGACCTAGGTTTCATGTATGTAAAGTATTCCTCAAAAACACAGAAAATGTCCTTTAGCCGTGGGTGCAGAGAGACCAAAAACTTCTCATGATCTCTTAGGACAGCAATGAAGTGGGCACTTGTTTCACTGTTCATTTTTTGAAAGCTGCTCATTTGTAATTTCCCTTTGAGTATTTGTAGGATGACATCTTTTTTGTGTCTTCCACTGACGGTGGAAAGAGGTATACCTTGATTGACCTGAACAATGTTGAGAATGACTTCTGACTCTCCATTGTAGCCTGACATATTGTAGGTCCGTTGTCTTTTTCTGCCAAGCAGATCATTTGGGTCTACTGACTCCTCCCGCTCAGCTAGGTTTTGTGAGTGCTTGAAAGCATCTACGGCGTTGGATGCTAATTTAAGACACTTGTCAAGGACCTCCGGACTAAGGTGTTCAAGGTGGTTGCTTTCTTCTTTCAGTTGACTCTTGTACACTTGTCCAAGTGTGTCTGCGATGTAGGAATTTGATTTTTTGTCAAGTGCATCCTTTGCCCACTGGAGGGACGATGTGAAATCTTTGGCTTTAAGGTAGAAATGTCTTGCTAGTGCTTGTGGCAGTGTTGCACTTTTTTCAAATCTTAAAGTTGCCCTTTCTAAGATTTCTTTGACTTTGTCAGGTGTCTCTTTCAGATATATATTCTCAATTAATGGAGAAAACAATGTATCTTTGTCATCTCCCTCTTCTTTCCTCTGCCGTTTGATTAGCATACTTTGGATGTTTTGGATGAGTGAATCTTTTCCCATTGTGGTTTTGTAAAGAAGGTCACAATGCAACATGTCAATTATGATCTCACCATGAGAAAGCATGTGTTTCTGAGTGAAGAGTTCAAGGCAGCTACTAGCAATCATCTGGTGTAAGAACCGGACTGCTTGGTAGGTACCATGCTCTTCAACAGTGAAATTGATAAGCAATGTGAAATAGGGCTTCATTTTATTTTCAAGTGTTTCCTTCTTCCAAGATGCCCATCCTATACTCACTAACTCCTCACATAGAGTGAGTGACATGTAGGATCCATTGACGTACGTATTCAGCAATGCTAAAAAACAGATTAGTCTGCCCTGTTGGGAAGTTTTGTCCAAATCCTTCAGAGTGTTGTTCACCAGATCTGTGATATAGGTCTGACTGAAATTCTTGGTCATAATCATGAAAGCATAGAATGTTTCAGGTTTCATGTGGTCATCCTTGAGTTGTTTAAGTTTTTCAGAAAACAAACTCTGCTCCTTGGGAGACAATTTGTTAGTGACAAACACATTCCCAATGTGGCTTTTTTTAGAGCACTCGCTGGGGAACTGGGATCTTTCACAATTCAATATTATTATCGTTGGAGTATTTTGTTGATTTCTTTCAACAAGCACATTGAGGATGGACTGTTTTAGATCACCTACATCATTCCAGTTGTCCACCAACAGCAGAACAGGTGTGTAGGCTGTTTGGTCCTGGTTTCCACATGTCAACAGTTTCTTGACTTGGACCGCAACCTCATTGTTCAGTGCCATACTGTTATTCACAACGGCACATCGGAATTTATTCCTCAAATTCCAGAGAACATGCATTGCGAGAGTTGTTCCCCCACAGCCCGGGTGATGAAACAGATTAACCATAACACATGGGGTTGATGTGTAGCTGTCCTTGAAAGTGACCAGCTCATAAAGATCGTTGTAATTGTCTCGTTTGATAAATGGCAGGCATCCTGGCCTCTCTGAGAGGTAAAAGTTCCACCATGTGACTCGTCCCCCTCTGTAAAACTGCTCTTCAGTTTTCTTTTTAAACTCGCCAAAGGACTCATTTGTCTCGATTTCTGTGTTCTCGCATTCATTTTCACTCAATATATCTAAAACTGTCATCATCTCCTCATCTTTCTTACTCAAGAGGACTGAACTAGAACCAGAGGATACCAAGTATCTCTTAAAAGACTGGGTTTGAGGTGCTTTCAGCTTGTTGATGGTGCAGTTAATTTCATTCAGGCTCAGTTCATATATGCATTTATTAGTGATATCCACTTTGCAACGTGCCTCAATAAGTTGCCTCCATTGCTTGAAGACATCAGAGTCTTTGCATATGCACAACATATTATTGCTGCCTTCCAATGTGCGATAGATTGCACAAAATGCCTCCATAATCGGGCTTGAGATGTCAGTGACTGCTGAGTGTAGAATGAAGACCACCAGTAATCCATCTTTAGAAAGCATATCTGAATTACAAAGGAATGAAATCATGTTGTTGATTTCACCGGAGCGTTTCTTAAGCCAATCACTGGGTTGTAATGGTTTATTAACCATACTTTCCTCCTTTACCCTTCCATTGCAGAACACCCAGCTTGTTTGCTTAAAGAGGTTGAGCTTTCCAATGACAGCTGAAATACTTTCTCCGGTAGTGTACATCAATGGGTAGTGAAGGTTAGCTATGCAATCCTTGCGGTAAAAACTACACGTTCCATTTACGTCCGACTCTGGGTCAAATTCCAGCACTGCAAATGGTTTCATTTCTTTCAGAAAGCTGAGGTTCTCCAGCTGGTTTGAGGGACATTTGTCGGTAACAACAATGAGCTGGAAGTTCTCAAACGTATCTCTTCCGCACGTTATCAGTTGTTTAAGCTTTAGTCCCTGGTGTCCCTGTGAGGGTGGTCTATTATTCTTCTCTTCTGCAGATTTGCGTGCTAGTGCCCACACCTTGACTTTGTCAGTTATACTTCTTATTTTCTCCTGTGTTACTCTGGGATTAGGATCTGCTAAAATATTGATGGCCATTGGGCCATCACGAACAAACAGACATTGTGTTTTGCATTGTTGCAGTTTCTCTCCTGCTGATGCTGTTTTCAGGAAAGTGTAGAAAACATTGTCTTGTGTCAGAGAAAATGTTGGAATGACATCAACCTCAATCACCCATTTATTTGAGCTTGTTCCATCAAGACCCATAATCTGATAGAATTTAGGTGGCCTTATGCATGTTCTTGCAGCATTTAAGTGCTCCTCTTCAAAGTACTGATTTAGACTCAATTCAAATGCCTCCCTGTATTTACTGTCAGAGGTGATTTCTTGTCCAATTACTTGACCGTGTCCAGGCTGGCTTTTCACTCCAAAATGAATAGTGCCATTGGTACGAGAATTCATGCAGCTTGCAGCAAAACAGAAGACTTCCTTTATGAATTCATGAATTATCTCTTTTTCAGAGACCTCTTTTATGCTTGGTAGAATTTGGTACTCATGCACAGGGTCTAGTAGATTGCTTGGACTCACTTCAGGAGGAAGTATGTTATTCTCTGTGTAAAAGAATGATTGGTCAATTCTGTCAAAGGGCCGGGTTGGACATATTGTCGTCACCATGTTTGAAACTGTTGCAGAGTTTTTGGATGAAAATCCAAGCATATCTTGGAAACATGTCTGGTTATCCGTCGCCTTCCCAGCCACTCTGGATTTACCTTTATCTATATGTTCCTTCTCTAGCAACATTGATGGGTTTTGACTTGAGAATCCACTGTCTGATGACGCAGTTTCCACATCTGTATTTTTATCCAGAGCTGCTGATTGTCCATATATTGCTTTCAGCCTAACTGGACTTGGATGCTGTGGTAAATGTACCTGGATGTCTCTGTCTGTCTCTGTCTGTCTCCTCTTTACCTGCCGTAGGATTTGAAGAGCCGGTGCTCGCGGGACACCTAAATCGAATAGGTCTTGCTTTTCAAAGCAGACCAAGCAAGACCCGGACAACTCTTGGTCATAGAGTCCACTCACAATCTTCTGTGGGACTTTAAGATGGTTGATCAGCCACTCTTTCACATGCTCCTTAGTCCAATCCTCCATCATTTGTGGGAGTCCATCAAGGTCTTTCTGCAACCACACAGATATGTATTATATGTATGAAGTAAATAATGTAAATGAACTGTATTTTAACTAATGATGAATTAATACTGATAAACCACTTTCAATGTTTAAAGCTGGTTCTTTACTCTAGATAAACTACACCAAGACATCATACCTGTTTTCCTTCTGCCCCTCGAACAGTTGTTTGTAATTCACCTGGTCTCACATTCCTGTACACAATATACCATATATGTACAAATGTAAATATAATGGTTATGTCATGTTTTTTTTGTTTTTTTTACCTTTAAATGTTTTCTTTATATTTCAGCTATTATGTAGCCAACTGCATTTCATCTAGCACATCCTTCTCAGGTGTTGTGTAACACTTACAGGTCTTTCCAGTCTTCCTCTCTGCCATGATCTTGGTCTGGATGATGGCTCTTTAAAGACTCGGCTTTCCCGTCTTTGGTGACATTCTCCCCGGTGCTGCTGTGATATTTTTAATACATTGAGTAGCATTCCAAAGTTTGTTATTAGTACATTTCCTACACATTTTAAATTTATGAATCTGTCATTCATAATTTTGTCAATCCTTGGTCATTTAAATTTTTCTGTATTTATTATTTTATATTGATTTTACAATCAAATGTAATACGTTCAACAGGTATATTATTAACCATACCAATGTTGTTGTGGATCAGACTCCTGACATTTAAAATTGACAGGTTCACGCATTGAACTGTCACTCTTTAAGGAGAGATTGCTGGGGGAACTGGCTCTTTTATCCGGCTCGTCATCCATCTTCCTCTCCTTCAGGAAGAATGGCTCTGTGCCATCACTTCCCACTCTGTGTTATGGATGAAATGTATTTGTTACTTGGTGACAAAAGCAAAGAAAAAAACGAATGCCATGCATCACAACAAACTATTAATTATTTTACCTAAATTCTACCTAAATTCTCTCACGTAACCCCTCTCTTCAAGAAACTCCACTGGCTTCCGGTAATCGCCAGGATCAGATTCAAGACACTGGTCCTGGCCTACAAGGCGGTCGTCGGAACGGCACCGACCTACCTCCAAACACTGGTCAGACCCCACATACCAGCCCGAACACTCCGCTCAACAACCTCAGCAGGACGACTGGTACCACCATCACTCCGAACCGGCAAACATCGCTCTGCCAAGTCCCAACTCTTCTCTGTTCTGGCACCACAGTGGTGGAATGAGCTACCCGCCGTCGTCAGGACGGCAGAGACGCTCGCCACCTTCCGCAAGAGACTCAAGACCCATCTGTTCAGAGTTCACCTAGACTCTGCATAACTTTGCACTTTGTATTGTATTTGTATTTGTGTTTTGACACTTATTTTGCTCTTATTTTGCACTTCCCTGCTCTTATGCAGGCATCCTAGCAATGGGAATATTTCACTATTCCCCTGCAATTTGGAATAATTGTTTTTGCTCGTTGCACTTTTATGCCTTTTTTGCACTTTTTTCTCTTCCCTGCTCTTATGCAGTCATCCTAGCAGTGGAAATATTTTGCTATTACCCTGCAATTTGGAATGCTGGAAGACCTGCTCTATTCATGTCTTTATTTACCTCGGAAATATATTGCTGTCTCTTTCTAACAAATGTACTTGTAAGTCGCTTTGGATAAAAGCGTCTGCTAAATGCCCTAAATGTAAATGTAAATGTAGTACTCCAGTGTTATGGGGGTCTCCCCTACCTAGTGCTCCAGTGTTACGGGGGTCCCTCCCACCTCTAGTTCTCCAATGTTACGGGGGTCCTCCCTAGTGCTTCAGTGTTACGGGGGGTCCCCCCTACCTAGTGCTCCAGTGTTATGCTGAAGTCTTACACAGACTCAATACCAGTGGCAGTTCCTGAGCCACTTGGTGGTGAGAGGGAGCAGAGTTCTGTGAGCACCTGCAGGGTGTGAGCTTGACAATCTTTATCGCTGTTACTAAAATAAGTCATTCAGAGAAATCCTACATGTTTGCCAGTGTCCACCAACCAGTTTGTGAACGTTCTGCTCTGCTCTGAACTACACAACATGTGGATCGCGGACCACTTGCAACAGCGGCACCCATGAAAGAAGACCTTAGCAGAAACAACCGGGTATTCAATGTCAATACAAGAGGGAACACCACAACAATATGTTTCTGTAGCCAATTCATATTTGTGAATAAATGTTTTGCAATTTGAATAATGAATACTGGAGACCCCCCAAAATCCTAAAGCATGTCCATTTTGTCGCCAGATATCGCTCCAGCCAATCGGAAGTAATGCATAGCAAATGATCAGTGACAGGTTTCACTGTATTGACCATAATCATCCAAACAGCTCTGATGCCACCAGTTTATACTTTTAGAAACGATCGCCATCAGTCCACAAATGATGCAC
>OMNR01012757.1:1321-12374 GCA_900303205.1 Mora moro
CACATTCAGCTCTCGCTCTCTCTCTCTCTCTCCCACATCTCTGTATGATAATGGTTTCATTTTGAAAGGAGCCCGCAGGCAAAATGTCTGACGTTATGAGATTAGGTTTTCCATGATTTGATTTATTCAATCAAGATAACATGGCATGATAATCTTCTCTGTCACGATGTGCTTGAATTGTATTATTATTATTATTATTATTATTATTATTATTATTATTATTATTATTGGTAAATGGGGAATGTTAAATTGGAGCCCTCACCTAGCCTTCCTAGCCTTCCTCTAAACCAAACAGACAGACCCATGGCTGTCTGGACTTACTCCTGGGAGACAAACCACTCTAAAAGGCAGCTCCTTTAACACAGAACGAGGTCACCTTTATAATGCAGGCTGGCAAAGACAGAATGTTTAACTCAAAGCAATGCAGCCTATCTCTAGTCATGATCATTATTCCTGTTTATTTCTATCTCTGTGTGAGTGTATGGTCCATTCTAAAAAGAAATCCATCCACATGGTCTATCCAAGCAACTTCATTTAAACCTTCACAGTAACATTTGTGTGCCCTTGATTTCTTGCCACCTTCTGTGCCGAGATTACAAAGAGATTAGATAATGCCACAGGAAATCCGCCGAGCCACCAGAGTCCAGTGTGACTGTGCTCTCACGTCACTTATAGTGGTGGATGACGAATGACCATGTGGTCCGTTATGCCAATCACACCAGGGACATCCGGACCGATTCTGAATCATATCTCTGCTGCTTCCTGTCGTCTATTAATACCTCCAGCTCTTCGGAGCGGTAAACAGGATGCCGAGTGTAGGAGGCATTGTCTCCAACTCAATATAGGGAAGAAGAGTTCGGAGAGCAGGGGGTGAAGGGAAGAGAGGGTGGAGCTAGACTCCAGTCCTGTGGTTCTAGTGGTCATATGCAGCATGGTTGTACAAAGGTCTGTGACAGATATATTAAGGGTTCATCATGGTCATCACAATCTCTCTTATGAGTACGTGATACTCTTATGAGTAGGTATGTGAAACCAGACATTTTTTTCACCGAGCCCATAGTTAGATCAGCGTTATCTCGGTTACAAAGGGTCTTTCAGCATTCCCACAGAATGAGCAAACACCCACCTGAAGCAGCAATATGTAACATAGTAACTGGCTACTGTGGAATGTGCCTATTGGCTGTAAGACGAGACCTGCACAATAGGCTTATATATAATAATTTGCTTTTCAGCAGCACGCGACCAATAGACCCAAATGCAATCATAACCCTTGACGGTTCCTGAAACAACGGCCCCGAAACTACGCACTACACTAAATTTAGTTAGAATCTAATCACATGCACACGTCACATGATCATGTTGACTGTGTGTGTGTGTGCGTGTGCGTGTGCGTGTGCGTGTGTGTGTGTGTGTGTGTATGGGAGGGAGGATGGTGACCACCACCCCATGAGTCCATGGTCAGACAGAGTCCTGTTGTGTTATATATGTGATACACGACTTCATGCTCTGCCTTTAGCCTGGCGGTCTGCCTAATCTGCCCTATCGTCTTCATTAAAGGATTAGTCTCAGGAAGTCAGGACCAGTATGCAAGTCTTCCGTAAGGTTATTCTCTCGCTACCTTTGACTTGATTCACGGTGAGCTTATTTCTCGCTATTGTAGATCGTGTATTGATATACATAGCCTAAGAGTAGTCGTAAAGCTCCAGAGAACAGACTCAATATACACTTTTTTACTTCTTCAATACAGAAATGTATCCATTGATTGCTTGTGGTCGGGCCAACACACCATGGTTCATTCAAAAATGAAAAAAAAACAGGAAGTTGACAGGAAGATGAACCCAAAGTTGCTCTATTGAGCAACTTTGCTCTCTGGGTTCATTAATTCAGTCAGTCAGTCAGTCAGTCAGTCAGTCAGTCAGTGCTGTTGGTCCTCAATCAGTAGGTTATCACTGCTTTTGGCTAGTTAATAATAGAAACCTGAAGGGTACACATCCAGTCCAGAGCCACATACCAAGCCTGAAGACCAACAAACTCTGCCAACCCCTCGTACACTGGCCAGTTTGTTTCACTGACCTAGTCACTCCACTTCAGTGTTGCCCATTCTCATCGCCATTTTTGCTGCTGCCGCTTCGTTGATGAGGGCTAAGGACGAAAGTCTATTTGCAATCATTAAGGATTAGCGGTGGCCTCTTTTACCTAAAACCGAGTAAAGTAATGAATCTTTAATTACTTTGCAGTAGCATATGGTGTTCTGTGGTCAAGCGGCACATTGAAGGAAGCATTTGTTTCAGCTATTCTAGGAGGTTCCTTCCTTATACTAATCAGCCCAAACCACGGGATACATTGTTAAAATCGGAATAGAGTTTCCCCCCCATAGTGTTCCATGGAGGGTGGTTACAACACCTTCCGCACCCCTGCAGCTAATGCTACAGTTTAAGCAGCAGGGCCCCAGGCGTGAGGTAGCCAAGGTCTAGCAGTTAGCAGAGTAGGCCATGGACCAGACAGACTCTTAAGGGCAGGAGACGACATCAGGACAGCGAAATGCCAATATGAAAATACCTGCCAATGGCTATGGAAACTGGCACGCTATGGCCCTGCTCCCAGACTGGCGTGAACCCCTCTGCGTTGTGGCTGGCATTCATCCTCTTAGGAAAACAGGGGATGGGATTTGGGACTTTATTTAGTGGCATTTACAAAAGATTACACGTCCCGACCGGCTGGGAAGACTGTAGATTAAATGACGGGTTAGAAAACGTGAAACAATGCAATAAAGCTAAACCAAATTAATTCAAATTAAATATGACGCATTAAATAATAATACAACTGTGAGAAAAATCGAGCATCGCGTTAGTTCAGGCAGGCCACGCAGCCAGCTGATAGCGCAGCTGATTAGTGACATGTCATTCAACACACACGGGCCTAGAACTCCACTCACACACCTATGTGAATTAGACTCCATTCACATAGGTGTGTGAATGGTGAATGGAGTCTAATGGGCGACTCCATCAACTGCTGCGTTTACGGCACAAGTCACTGATATCAGGCTGCTGCCACCTCTGTTGGGTTCCCCTGGGGGGGGGGTTCTCGCTGCTTCTCCTGCCCGTTCGGGCATGGCTGCTCGGACAGGCAGGGAGATTTCCCGGAACAGCAAACACAAAACCGCCAAACACAACTGTATTGCTCCAGTCTCTAACAAATGTGTTTTCTTTGACTGAAATGCCTGTTAAGGAGATGATCATTTCTCAGGATTTAATATATTTGGTAAAAGTGCAACACACTTTGACACAGAACCTGGCGTCGATGTCCAATTAGCATTCGTACATGTAGCCCCAATGCCATTTACACACAAGGCTTTAAAGTTACACCTGATAACTCTATTTCAGGACACAAGGTGATATGTGCTTTACTGATCTGCCATTTCAAATGGACAAAAGTGAGCAGTGTTTTTAAAACAGAGCCACAATGGGACGCCTCTCTCCAATCGGCCCTTTGTCATACTCTCTGTTCTGTGAGCGTTTAACCCTCCCTGCGCCTGTGACACCCAAGACCTGTTAACCCCACTGGACTCAGCCACACAAAGGCCAGCAAGCCGAGCACAGAGGGCCCAGCTTTGACCGAGCTTAGGCATAGTTAGGTTTGCAATTGTCCAGGATGAATTCCACAGCACAGAAGCCAGCTGCTGCTACAAGCATAGGGAAGGGTGAGGGAGAACACGAGCAGGGGGTGATTGAATAGGTTTTCTGTGTTCTGTGACATTCGGTACAATGCAACAAGGACCCAAAGAACACCAGACCTTTGTTATTATGGCCCTGTGTCGTGGTTGTGGTGCATGTGTACGTGAGTCCGGTATTAGAGAGAAATACTGGGAAAAAAACATCTTGGAAGAACAAAGTAAGATGCCTCGGTTGTCTACAGAGAGCTAATGACATATTTGTTGACGTTATGGTGTTTTACCACATGACTTTCCTGCAAATCACAGAGAGTGGGCATGGGTTTCAAATGATGCCTTGCACCGATAACACTGCTATTCTAGCTCTGCTAATCTCTGACAAACATCTGACCAGCACCTATTAACAGCCAGAAGATGGTCTTCACAGGTGGATTCGCAGCACGATATCAATGTGGGACCATTGAGGTACAGTTACTAATACCCTTAGCTACATTAGGGTACGAACTTGAGACTGCAGTTGCACCCAGCAGTTAGCATGATAACAGGTGGATGCCAGCGTTAGCATAGCTGGGAAATGGCGGCTTTATCAGAACATTTGAGAATAAGCTAAGTTTACTTATACAGAAGGGGAAGCCACTTGTCACCTGGTACAATGTCCTTTATGTACAATAACAGACCAGGACACAGAGCATTGCATAGCATATCTGGTGTGCACTTCTCCAACATGCCAGCCTGTGCATTTCTGTACAAACCACGATATAGCTAGACTTTGACTGTCCCACAGAAGGCCGTTGACAGCACACTGAGAGGACGTGATTGACAGTCAATAGAAACATCCAATAAAGAGTCACTCAATGTGGCAATCAAGCTAAACAGAGATGAGCCTAGAAACAAAAACTACAACTCAGCATGCCATGTACCCTCTTTTCCCCTTTCCCCTCTCCCCTGTGCTGGGAAGAATGAGGAACTATGAGAGCAGCACACAGAGTCCACAGTGACCCTGTATCAACAGAGGTTGATGGCCAGGCAAACAGTAGGTTACATCCTCTTCCTCATCAGAAGAGGAAGATAGGTTACTAGGAATGCAGCAAACGCGAGATCAGACAGGGACCCGGACATCCTATGAAAACCATTACCAGGAAGTGCGCTAACTTCCATAAATGAGACCTCTGTACGAGGAACCATTCTCCCTTGTCAAGCCGCTGAAGCCCCGTTGCACTGCATTCATACACCAACGCGCAGGAAACGACCACCGCTGTGGAGGCAGCGGGCCACCGGAGCACATCACAAGTTGTGCCGTTACTAAGCAACAGCATTGTACAGAAGTCATCCATTTTCCTGCTCCCAGCATAGAGAAAGAGAAAGAGAGAGGGAGTGGGTGCACATGCGTCTGACCCAGTGCTAGATGGAGATTAAAAAGGGGTTTGCACACTGCCATTATGATTTCTGATCAAGGCTTTTCTCCAGCACTGAGACAAAAGAGTGGCATCTGGGCTTTTAAAAAAAACAAAACAAAACAATACACACACTCAAGAGACACTTTCTCAAGAGCTCCTGGCGATAGGTTTATGGTCATGTGTGAAGATCTGGGGTCAGGCCATTCAGTAAATCTGAGAGCATGAATTGCCGTCCACGCAGGTCCTCTTGACACAGCAGCTTGAGGAAAGGACAACCAAACATTGTGGCCACAAATTAAAACAGCAGCTGGATACCAATGACAACATCGCCATTTTAACATGTTCGCTTACAAAGGTCAGAGGGCAACCTGGATTTATACGACACCAGCACACAGCTGAGGAGTTAAGTGTTTGTGTTTCCCGGTGCACGGGCAAAAGACATTTCAAAGACGTTTACTTGATTTAGCCACTAAACAAAGCGTTGACAGTAACATGTTCTATTACTGACCCCTGTGACCTAGGTATCCTAGCAGCAGGTCTTCAGGGGAGAGATAAGGTAGAGAGAGAGAGAGAGAGAGAGAGAGAGAGAGAGAGAGAGAAATAGGAAAGGCCTATTTTTTAATGACAGAGATGAATCTGGCCCTAATTATGCTTACTCCTGGACATGTAGGCCTATATTATATAATAAAGAGAGAGAGAGAGAGACAGAGAGAGAGAGAGATAGAGACAGAAGTCAAGAAGAGAAAAGCTGGAAGAAAAAAAGTTTGTCTGTGACAAATACAGTTACTACTATAGAGTGAGTATGTTTGGTTGTGGATCTGGCAAAATGGATTCCCAGAAAGTGAAAGAAAGAGTTAATATCATGCTATATATATAAATATATACTAAAGAAATAAAAACCTACATTTTCCCTCTATAATTACTAGAGAGTAGGAGAGAGAGAGAGATAGAGAGACCCCAGTGTGGGAGTGCAGTTGGAAATGAGTTCACCACTGTTGAGGGAAAAACAGACACATCCTTTATCCACTCCTCCAGCGCTGCCTCAGCCCCATCATGGCCAACATTCTTCCCATGCCTCTGGAGTCGTAACTCGTTTTCCGATGAGTTGTTGCTCATGCTCTACCCTTTGAGCGGGAAGTTCAAAAAATTCAAATTCCTGCCTGCTGCTTATCTCTGTTGGTAGTTCCTGTTTTCAGAGCATACACATCCACCTTGTTTGACTACATATTGATTTTACTGTGTGCAACCCAACATGAGATATATTTAAGAAATGGAGTTGGTTGTGGAATGAGGCAATTTTGAAATTGTAGGCATTTTAAGTATCCTATTAAAATGCACAAACACACACATAATAATGCACACATTACAACTTATACTTAACTTATAACACATTTACTATTAATTAACTACTACTAGAAATGTATGTAGGCCACATGTACAATTTTGATTTTGGGCAGTTTATTTTATTTACATCCCAGGACAAATCATTGTAATGTAATCTGGACATAAATATTGCTGTAGGCCTTAACTAGTTCTCAGCAGGGCATGTAGGTGGAAAAGAACAGCTTCCATTTACAGAATAACATGTAGCCACTAAGGGGAGAGGGGACACTATATGCTGCATTAATAAACACGGGGCTATCCCCTAAATGCAGGTTCACCGTCGCTCAAATTTGACCTTGTGTTGCGTGGGTGCATCGGAGCGTGTTACTGTGCGAGTGTCGGTTTCCAACATCCCATTCAAAACACCTGAACCTAAATCTACCATCGTAATGTTCCCGGCGGTATATTCCATTATTCACAGCAGGCGTCACCCACCTCCTTGAGCTGGTCGAGCTCCTGTCGCACGGTCTCGTACTCGACCTCCAGGTCGTCATACTGCTGTTTGAGCTGCTGCTTCTCCTCCAGCACCGCCAGTCCGTACTCCGCGGCCTGGATCTTCTCCTTCGTGGTCTCACTCAGCTCCCGGGAGAGACGCTCCATCTCCCCCCGCAGCCCCTCCGGGCCGGCCTCCAGGCACCGCATAGCGTCGGGGTACCGCTGCTCCTCCACCACGGACATCGCGCTCGGGACTCTCCGACCGGCCGCTGCGCCAGCTGATCTACGTCAAGGGATGCGGGGACGGTCGAGCGACCCAACCTGGATGAAGGCGCTTAGATTCTCCTGTATTTGTACTGCATGATTGTTGTTGTTGTTCTTGTTGTTCTTGCGCTTCGCGTCGTTGTCATGTAGATGTCTTGGGTTGAATGTCTCCGGTTGGAGAGGTTTCCGCTAGGTCTTACGGCAGTTCATGGTGTCTGTGCCCGGTCTCCTCTCCTCTCTGCCGCTTGCCGGAGCTGGAGGAACGGTTCGGCTGCGGTCACACTCCCCATTGGAGACGGGTTTAACAGCGTAGAAGGGGGGGCTGCTGGGGAATGTAGTTTCGTAATATCCGCCCCATGCTGAATTAACACCAGTGACTACGATTTAAACTCATATCCCATCAGCCATTGTGTATTTGCCGATGTGGAGCACGGAAGAAGCGGCTTTTTTTGGCATAGAAATAGAATGGATAGAAAATATAAACTGATTTTGAAACGATCAGCCCGGGTGTCTCTGGGGCGAGTTTCTGTCTGCTTGCTTGCCGTGGACGAATGTTCTCCCCGTATTTGCTTTTTTGTCTGAGTGTGGTTTAAATAACTAGAGTTTGGTTTAACTGGAGACTATATTAAAATGCACCGTGTGGGTTTATAATTAAAACGTAGAACCCATTGTAATACAGTCTATGCTATGGTGCGGTCCCTGCGCTCCTGTGTGTGGCGCAATTGTAAATTCAGCTGATTTAACATCTACTGCCATCTGGTGGTCATCTTGAGGAAACCCATTCAGCTAGAACCGTAGGCATATCATTAGTGTGTGGTTGCAAGGCAAACATTAAACAACATTTTACTTTTTGAAACATTTATATAATATTGAGGACATACTTTATGATACTAGAGGAGCCTATGTTAATTTCAAGAAGCCTTTTTAATGGATAGGACTTTTGAAGCATGACTTATGATCAAATGACATAACATAGCCTACCTAATAATGTTTATATGAATTAATATTATCTTAAATGTTAATTCATTCAATGAGATGTTTAACAGGCTGTTCTTGCAGCTGATTTATCCGAGTATGATCAAGATTCATGACACCGTATTGCCAATACAATGGAATTATTGCTCCCCATTCACTCCCAGTCATCTCCACCATTTAATAATAAAATGTAATATGAAAAATATAACGCTATATACAATATATATTTATATATGAGCCTATATTTGCATATACGTCTTCTTTAGCGCCACACTATTAAATGCCATCAGAACTGTAATCCATTATGCTTGGAGACCAGTCTGAAGAAACAGGACACAATTATTACATCATAATGTAATAGGCCTAATGAAGTGTAGATCACGCATGGGCCTACTAATGGTGTGATGTTGTTTATCTCTGGGAGGTTTAGGTGTGAGCGGGTGTGAGGTCAACAGACCCACCTGCTCTGCAGGAGTGTTTGAAGAACCAAAACGTTATTTGACAATCACCATAGAAACTCCAATGGCGGTTAGCAATGACCCTGAGGTCTGTGGTCTGTCTGAGGTCTGTGATCTGTCTGAGGTCTGTCATCTGTCTGAGGTCTGTCATCTGTCTGAGGTCTGTCATCTGTCTGCCTGAGGGCCGGGGACAGCTTTACTTATTTGTGCAAGGTTCACTTGTGCACACTTCTACAGGTTATTTTGCAAATAGACCGTCCTCGAAGAAGCAATATGGTTGCCTGCGTATCGTGGGTTTCTTGTCTTTGCATTCATTTATTAATATTCGCCTGGTATGTTTTCGTTGTGTCCTATGAAAGCCGCCATTTAACGATGATGGGTTTAGACATGAGGAAATTATCCTACGGCGGCCAATGGAAATATTTAACTTACGTGAATTTGGTATGTAGTCCCACGTATCTGTAATGTATGTCCAGAGGCATAGGCTCACGTAGGCCTAATCGAGTCTAAATAACCATCATAATACCAACTCTTAGGTGTTGCAGACCGTGTTCTTCGGCCTGTGTGTCCTGACTGATGTTGTCAACTTGACGTTTCCTGACACTTTTTTACGTGGTGGGGTCCAATCCCTTTTGGTCAAATTAAGGGATGACTTGTTCACCATGTTTGCTTTCCCATATGCAACCGTAAGTCACATGCGCTCTGTGTTATAGTTTGCATAATTTGTCAATGAACCGGCTGTCAGTAAAGTTGTATTTGCTTTGTATTCCCAGTTGGTGTTTTCCGTTTTCTGGCCAGCCTATGTCACTGACCAAGCGCATTTTACCCCACTAATAAAGGGGGGCATCGCTCCTCCTTGGTTGAACCATGCTAGGGTACGTTTCTTGCAATGACCTTGAACTTCAAACTGAAATATGGTGACAAGTATCCCAAACACGTTTTTCATTTCCCCTCTCTCTGTTTGCAGCACACCATCATCCTGCCCTTGGTGCTGGTGCAGATGTACATTCAGAATCATACGTATCCTTCCAGACTTAAAGGTTTCCCACTGATGTTGTTATCCGGTGTGCTCTATACGCTATGGTAGGCCTGGTAATGCTCTTATATTGTATTACTGTAGTTGCACCCGAGTTGAGCATGCATTTCCATAAGAGCTGAAGCCAGTGTAAGTGCATGACGTAGGCCTACTTCGGACCTCAGATATACTGAAGAGTGTTGTCCTATTATGACTATGCGTTTTATGACATATTTCGTATGTAATTATTGTAGTATAAATCGTGATTTATAAACATTGCTTGAAGTGCAGTCTTTTCCTGCTGCCAAGTAAAAACAAGTAACTAATACTACACCAAGTCATTTATTTATATACCTTTTCTAAATGTAATGTAACTCTCCTTCAGCCTTCATCAGCTGCTAGATGATGACAATATATTGCATTAGATAAATCTCTTTCTCGCTTGAGACTTGATTCATTTGAGACTTGGATTTTTCGTGAGTGTTTAGATTGATTTAATAATAATAATAGCTTAATAATAATGATTGAGAAGGCTAAGAAGCACTATTAGCAGCACATAGGAAGCATATATGGCCAATTTTTGTTTTGTCCTGTTTTTAGAAGGTGGTTGAACGTGCAAAGCTTACTCTGTTCTGCTTCTTGTCAGGCTCCTCTGGGTCCACCATGCCTCAGGTATTTGGGTGTACACCTTCCTTGCCAAATTAAACCATATGAGCGTGCTTTTGGTTTGTGGAGGTTGTGTTGTTTTACTACTTCCAGTGCATCTGCTCGGGCAGGAGCTCAGTGGCAGAATCTGGGGCAATCCAGGTGAGATTAAAACTGACATATCATCGTAGCACAGTGATTCATGTTGTCCAATGTGCCACATGTTTAGCATTTTCACTCACCTATGTGTTTGTAGTCAGTTGACATATTCTGCATGTGTTGTTTTTTTTGTGTGACAGCGTCTCAAAAGAAAAGGAATTAAACGACCAAAGCTCTGAGCCAAGCAGGCGTTGGAGGCCAGAGATGGTGAAAAACCCTCCATCAACCTTACTGTACTTTATTAAATGTTCAGTTTTATTTTAACACTTGCTTCTTTGCATCTTCTTTGTATAATTGTATGCCCTTTTGCAATACATATACACACAAATATATGTATTTATTTAATTTAAATAGATTTGACTTCTCCATCAGGACGTGATGTTCTTTTAAGTAATTTATTTGTCAAACAAACCCCCCTCCCCTCAACTTCTGTGACCTCGCACAGAAGTTAACAAAAACACTGCTTAAGTAACCCTTACATGTTTTACTTGAATACAGTGTACACCTAGTTAAATAGTATGATTTCATAGTTTCTGTGTGTGTGTGTGTGTGTGTGTGTGTGTGTGTGTGTGTGTGTATGTATATATGTATATATATATGTATATATGTATATATATATATAAATATATATATGTGTATATATGTATATAGA
>OMNR01012833.1:2270-17920 GCA_900303205.1 Mora moro
GTTGAGTATGTCCTCAAAGCCGATGCTCTCGTCACTGGCTCGTAGCGTGTCCAAGGCCAGGTTGGAACTCTGCAAGAACGGCAGGCGCTGAATCTGGAGAATGTGGAGGGGAGACAAAGACTACATCTTAGAAAAACCCACGCAGCTAGAGCAGCGTTCAATTCCAAACTGAAGTGTTGGTTTTAAGAGTACCTGTCTGGCGGCCCTGTACTCCATCTGAAGTTTGAGTGGCGCGTGGAGACCCTGGATGTTTCTGACTGTGGCAAAATTCATCTTTTCCTGGTTTGCATGGAACTACACGCAGAGAAAAACAAACTTATCACATATACACAGTGAACATTTTGTTCAGTATCACGTCGCGAATCACTATACAAAACAGGTGTAGCGCGATGCAATGTTAGAAACACATTGCGGAATGTCGCAATGTAATAATTTGAGTACGCGGATTACACATGCTGTGCGGTTTTCTGCTGCCGAGAAGTGGCTAGAGGAGCCGGAGTTTCGAACATGGCTAAAGATAGAGGCCAGCGCCGATGGGACAATGTTAGCACGAATGTGGTGCTCATTTATGTGATTAATTAAAACAAAGAAAAAATCGCTATACAAAAATACAAAATAGATAATCAATTTCAAAATTGATTAGCGATTGTCGCTATTCAATTTTGACAAAACAAAATGCTCCCTGATACACATCTTCAAGAGATCGCATGGACACATTTGTTTTGCACGTCCTCTTTCGAAATCCTCTTGCATAAATATACGTTTACATGTGATGTGACATTTAACAGATACAGGCTTCCACTTTAAAATGAGAGGAAACATGTATATTGTAATACAATTAGAATTTTAGTTTCGGTATATCACAGTATTAAAGCAATATTTCACTCATTTTGCATCTTTGGCTTAAAATCCACTTCCCAACCATCAAACACACACAAAAGGTGCATTTTCTAAATGTTGTGTCTTTCGTGAAGTTTTGACCGTTCATTCACTTGCATTGAGCAGGCTAAAAACACGTTTCAAGATCTGTTTTTTTCCAACTATTCTCAATATTGCGATATGCATAGACAGTATATGATATAGTCGAGTCATTGGTCTGCGTTTGAGAGAATTCTCATTTTTGTACGCAAGTAGATCTGCCCTATAACAGGGAGTACCTTCACATACCTGCGCCAGTAAGCCACATAGCAGCTCTCATTCTGTATACTCCGGTTCAAATAAACATGGTTCGGCAAAGTAGCTTTCCACTTCATATTCAAAACCACTTCCAGAGTTTGCCTCTGCCATATTCACAGTGTGATTCTGTGATTGCAATGTTTTGTTGTGCCAAGGAGCTGGCTAAACTATTCTAACACAAACACTGGGCCCACTGCTGCGAAGCTATGGGGGTGTGACCAATGGGAAGGTGGCTTACTGGCCCATGTACAAGTGAAATATTTCCTGTTAAAAAGGCAGATCTACTGCGCACAAAAACAAAAAATACATTTCATGTCAAATAACAATTGGCATACAAAACAAATGCAAACCAATGATACATCATATGCATATCATAATATTAAGAATAGTTTGAAAATACGATCTTGAAAGGTGTATTTACCTGCTCAATGCAAGTGAATGGAGGGTCAAAATGGGCTGCTGCAGTCAAACTACATGAGGGGCAAGTTCACTTTTGCAAGTATTGAATGGTGGGGATGTGGATTCAGTGCCAAATATGCAAAAAGGTGAACATTGCTCCAAGTAGCCTATACATACTGCTGTATGGTTTCATAATAATACTACTCAATTTACTTTTCTAAGGACTGGGCCTCACCAAATCACACCTGTATTCCCTCTTGTGTGAGATATACAGCCTGCACTAGGCTAGACCACAGTGCTCAGCATGTTTTTTTCCCCAAGTTCCACAATGGTATAAGACGCTGACGGTTGTTAACACCATCATTTTGTTTGGCATCAAATGCTACACCACACACCACTACTTTAAATGCAAGTTAATACTGAGAATAGAGAGAACTTCACATTGTTGACTGAACACGACTCTGTTGATCAAATAAATAGGACGTGATGCGAGTCACCGTTAACGTATTGCCAGTGTGCATGGAGATTAAACAACTCACATTCTTCTCAGACAGCTCCAGTGGGTGGCTGGGGAGTATTTCATTCTTTACACTGGTAAACCTGTAATACAAAACAAACATTGAACAATTTTTTTCTTTCAAGCTATTGATTACACGTGTTCACGTTTTGTTTACGAGCATCTAAGACTTTCACACGACTTGATTCGCAGTCATTTTAACGACAAACGTAATCGCAACCAGTCCAGCGTTTCAAGGCAGCAGTACCCGCTGCGGAGAGTATCCTGGACACCGTAAGACCCGTGGGGACCGAAGCCGGCCACCGGCACACTGTCCTTTAGCTGCGAGCGGAGTCCTCGGGTATTCTAGTAAAACACAAAACAACAGACCATGTTTATGTGTATATAACTCTTAACGGGCTCGTCCGAAACACGACATGTATACCACACTTCAAAACTCGAATGCTAATTCGTACTAGCCTGGCTTGAGTGACTAATCAAATTCACAACAAGCAGGGCTACTTCGTGTGTTCAACTAAATGGATAACGACGCCTCGGTTGGGCATTGTGAGTAATAGAAGAAGACACAAATACACCATTTATGTAGGTAATACACATGTGTTATTAACAGATAAAACAATATCATACCATAGTGAGCTGCTGTCTTTCGCTTTTGCCGTTTCAATTTGACAGACTTCCGGTTACGTCGCACTTTTGTGACGAAACGTCCGTTTTTGACAGAACAATATTCTACGACTGTAGAATAGATCGATATGGTTTAAAAAAAGGTTTTAGAAGCACCCGGTTTTAGAAGCACGATGTAGAATAGTAGAGTAAAGGTGTATTTTTATTCTACATTATTTTGTATTTTCTTACGTTAGAGTATTTAATTATACCAATATTGTCACCGTTAATACATGGAAGGGGGTATAGCTCAGTGGTAGAGCATTTGACTGCAGATCAAGAGGTCCCCGGTTCAAATCCGGGTGCCCCCTCATTTTTATTTTCTGTCGGCTAGGGAAAAACAGTTTTCACAAATATTCTACTCAAAGAAACACAATTGTTGCATTGTGTACACAATGTACACGATGATGGGATTTTAGTCGTATTTAATATATTAATATAAATAGCCAGTAGGCCTACTATCTTCAATGTAGTTATGGTATTATAATACCAAAACACAATTTATATCTTACAAATATAAATAAATAAATACATTATAAAAACAACAAATGACAATGGAAAATGGAGACAGGCTGTTGACTCTTCTGCTTTATTGGTTTCTGCAACACATAAATGGTTTAATCTCCATCTTCAAATTAGATGTGCTTGAGCTGGACTATTTACACCTAAAAGTGAGATTAAATTATAGATTTAAAAAAATAATGGAAGATGAAATGTATAATTGGTATGACAGTCAGTCAACTGTTTCATTATATGCAATGTGGGCACCACCATTCATATTCTATTACAATCGGTTTCACACACCACCTCGTCTTCTTTGGGTTTAATGGGCGAAGACGCAGTCACCCCTCTAGCTCATTCTCATCCGACGGGGTCACCCGTATGTCTTGGATGGAGATGAGGGCAAACCTGCTGTGATGTTAGATAGGAAGGAAGACGTGGAAGGTGAGGAAAGTTGAAATTAAACTTACTTATTTTATTTATTATTTAAAATGATTGAATACATTATTTTATATGCAAATAATTTAATATATAGTGAATTAAAAACTCCTCCTACTACTACTACTACTACCCGTTATCTTCCCCACGGGTCAGTAGATGGCAGTATTTGCCTATGTTACGTAACTGGAACCGATAATTGCACTAACGCTTACCATTGGATCCCTACAGACCACAAGAAAACACTTGATGTTTTTGTTTCCCCTCGAAGGAAGCAGAGTGCAATACAAAGGATTTACCTCTGAAGCGCTCAGAAGAATGACTGAGTGCCAAGCTTCTCCACTCAGTCATGTAACTAGAAAGAGAGAAAAAAAACAACAACATAACTATGAAACATAGCAGACCTGTCGACCACACTGTCATAACTGTCTAGACACAATGTGGAGGACATTTATAGTCGGCTACTAGCATTTTTAAAATACCTTTGCTTCCCTTTTTAAACCGACAAACAATACTTCACTAGAAAACCCCAGAAGTCCCTCTCCCCCAGATTAGAAATATCTTTATTCAGCCAAGGTAAACTTTTTTTTTTACTCTTCAAAGTTCAGCGCGTTGGTCCACTCCAGGAGCTCGTCCACCTCCCTGTCGAGGATGTGATTGGCTGTTCCGCATCGCTCCACGTCCTCGATTATTCCCCGCACCGACCTCTGCACCAACACAGCCTCCTCTGGGTCTTCTGCGTGCGGCTGCGCGCGACCCTGGTCGTATCTGGTGCATGTGTTTATATGCATGTGCGTGGGAGGGAGGAGGACAGACGATGCGGAGAGTACGGGGATTGGCGAGAGAGAGAGAAAGGTAAATGTGAGAAAGGGCGTGGGCGAGAGACGTATAAGAGCAGGGAGAGAGAGAGAGGAGAAGGGATTTTGAGCAGGCTCAACCACTCACAGCTGCTTCATCCATTCTATCTTCCTCTTTCTTCTCCTCCTCTCTGAATCCTGCCGCCGTCGCAGTCTACAATGGTGGAACTCCATCTGTTTATCAGCCCCTTCCTCAACGGGGTCACCCACGGGGGCCAACTGTTATGTGATGGGATAATAAATGAGGAAACACATAAAACACAAATTGTATAGTCATTTTATGACTATAATAACCAGCCTGGAGGAGAACAGAGACAGGATATGGTATAACCCATGGCAAGGGGCCAAGCTTGGGAGAAAGTGGTGTCTTGACTTGACTTTTGAAGTCTATGTCATGTTCTGCCTCCAGCTGTTGTCTACAAGAGGAGCGCATAATGTTTTGTGCCTAATGTTTGATGGCATAGGAGTAGCTGAAGGCACATTTTTTCTTGTCACAGTCCAGCCCAACCCCTACTGAGGTAATATTTGCACAAAACATTGTGTCACTTTGAAGCGATGTTTGTTTCTGCCGGCTCAGTTCACCCTAACCTGTTATACCTGAGATAGAGCTCATTAGTTTGCCTTTAAGGCTTCACCTTACTAAATCAGATTTCTGGGTAATTGTGATGACAGCCAGGTCCAACAAAACTGTATGTACAACAGTAAAACACATGTATTCATTGTTACTATTTAGTCATTTTGCAAACACCTTTTTATCCAAAGTGCCTTGTAACAGTGAATCCAGATTAAGGTCATTCAGGAGGAGTAAGGGTGAGAGGACGCCCACAGGTTGGCTGCCTGTGGACATCGGGTATCGAACCCAGAGCTGTCTCACCTTACCAGAGAGCAGCCGCCACCCGTTGTTCTCCACCCGGCGGTACCATCCGGACCGGTTGTCCTGGATCAGGGGCCGGCCGTTGTGCATCTGCCTGGGCATGGGACACTTCTGGCCTGGGTGGGCGTAGTCCTTGGGGCTGCTGGCGCACATGTCCACAATGGGTCGGTAGGTGAAGATTTTATAGTAGATGCTGGGGGGGAACTTGACCTGAAGGAGAAAAAAGGCAGTTTAGGGTGCTTTGACTCAACGCTGAAAGATGTACCTGTAGGCATCCTTGGGCGAGATGCTTAGCCCTTATCTGGTCATTAATGATATGCATCTAAAATAAAAAATCAATTCAAGAAGCTTTGGATGAAAGCATCTGCTAAATGACTAAATAGAAAAATAATCTGATAAAAGTTAGAAAGAAAAACTGCAACAGGGAGGTTGACCCTACCCCACCGAGACGGAATCTGATGTACACCCCCGCAGCAGCATCCAGCAAAGCAGCCTGGAAAACACAGGTGACCCTATGGTAGTTAGTTTCCAATCAGAACCAGCACCAACCATTACATAACACCCGGGAGTGTTTCAGTAAGGTTCTCTATCTCTTACTATGGTAAGAGATAGAGATAGAATATTTGATGAGTTGATTCATTGTCAATTGTTATGTAGATACTTTAAATGTAAATTCTTACCTCTCTGGGATTAATGGATTTGAGCAGTCCGCGTGGATCTCCATGGTAACGCAAGCTAATTGTCCTTTTCAAGTATGCGTAGACCTGTATGTCCTAGTTAAAAAAAACAAAAACAGGTTTCTTCTTCGCTTTTACAATGTTTGTTCACGTTTGTGTGCGACTACTGTATGTTGCAGTGTATCTATGAACATGTGCTTATCGACTAGTACACCCACACCCACCACATGCCTTCTCCATGCTCTCTGGATGACCCCGGCTGCTCTCTGGTACAGCTCCCCCTGCCCTGACCCCTGGTTCTCATCTGCTGGGAAAGCCCCTGCCTCTGAGCTACAGCTGGTGCTGCTTTGCCACAGAGGTGAGAGGAAGACAGATGATGAGACAAGTAAACTAAATTTACATTAAAGTGCCAGTTAACACAGCCTGCATGCATGCGATGAAAGTAATTCAGTCTGGGGGTTCTTACCTACACATGCTTTTGAGGTTTGCCAGAGGAATATCTAAGTAGGCTAATCAGGTAAAACTATTTACAAAGAAAGAGAGGGAGAGAGAGAAATGAAAAAAGGGAAAACAGAAAGAAAGTGTTGCAATTATTTTCATTAATCTCTCTAGCGTTGCTCATTTCAAGTCTTGTTACAGTGACGATAACTGCGGTTAAAAAAAAGAAAGAAACAAAGAATGAATGAACGAAACAATTAGTTAGGAACTTACCTCTTTTGAAGTAAAATAAATTAGGCCTACTCGATATTTTCATTTGCCCATACTCGCTACCCATTTGGCCCAATGAATTTTCAGCCATGCATTTGTTACCTGGCAACGTTACGCACATAAACACAGCAAGCACACAATCAGCAGATTGTGTCGGCCATATGATGCCACTCACTCCCTCCCTCCATACACTCGTACTTGAAGTCCTGTGTCGCCTGCTGTAGACCTATTTGCTATAGCAACAGCGCACATGACCTTTCGCCCTTTTCTATGGACATAACTTTAGATAACAACAATGTAGACAGATAAGCCGATTGTAGACTAAGAACAAAGGTGTCACGTTTGAAATGTTCTTCTACTCATAGCTTCAATGTATGGCATGGCATTACGCAATCCTATCGACCCAGTACTTTACAGGTCACTGGGCCACTGAAGTGCCTTGAGTTACCTTTCAAGTCCTGCAATTTTCCCACGAGAGCAAATTGGGTGTCGCAATTTCAATTTCTTGTTGTCTTTTCTCCATTGAACCATTGTATTTCTTTGACTTGTAGGACATAGTAACCCTAAAAATGTGTTACGCCCACTAGTAACGTTCTCTAATCATAGTTCATTATTTGCTGTAGTTTAGCCCATTAGGTCAACACCCAACGTGATTACTAAGACCGTGGCCAAGTATGTCACAGTCTTACAATACAGTACGCAGCATGGCATCGGTATTCGTGTTGCTCAAAAGCATGTCAAAAAGGCCGCAATGTAGCTTGACACAACTCGGCATCGCCATACCTCACAAACGATGGTGGGGCGTTATAGACACTTAAAGAATTAGATGGCCAAGAGATAAATATAGATATATATGATTAATTTAGAAAGCTAAAGAAAACACTGCAAAACACAGGGATGTGTGATAGATTTTTAGTAAAAAATAAAGGTAGAAATATAAATTTGTATTGATAACATTTAAATATTAGGCTACAGATGAAGGATATCTTACTGAGCAACATTTCCACCCATCAACAGATATACATTGTTATACTTTTATTCTTTATGGCCAACATTTAAATTATTATTTTGTTATATTTTTTATGAAATAAACATTTAGCACTAGCAAACAAACAACTAACTAACAAAGATAATTAGCTTGTAATTGTATACAAAAAATATATCCAGTAATTATTTTTCAGCAAATATTATATCACAATATAATATAATAAAGATTTTGTAATACATATTACCCCTCTATTTGTGGGTCTTATGTGGGTTTTAAGGATTTTACCTTACACAGCAGAATCAAGATAAATAAGTACAAAAATAGCATCAATCTGTCACCAAAGCATTCTTACACTTTGATCATACGAATAAACCAAAAAACGTAAAGGGTTTCGTTCCCATCTTTGTTTAGATACTCTTCAAAATGTTTTACTATTGCATTTTCATTTGTAGATTTGCCACACATTGTTTATTTGAGATATTATCCCATCACTTTGATTCAAAGACTACAAAGAGTATTAAGAGATTAGAGAAAAAGCCTCAATGAAACGTGTCCTGCTCAAACCTGTCAGCTTCGCCCTCCTTCTAGCTGTCTCTTTTTTAGTTAAATGTATTACCTCTTTATATTCTCTGACACAACACTCAGAATGACATAATAAAAGCAAAAAAAAAACAAAGACACAATAACCATCCATCTCCTTCTCATGATGTTCTCTGCTGTCAATCACACCCAAAATGTCACTCCAGAAGGACTGTGTTCCCTTCACAATGTGCTCTCTTTATCATCGTCTTCTTCAGAGTCCAAGTAATACTCATCGTCCGTAGTCGAGTCTGAGCTGCTGTCCGAGGACATGTCAAAGTCAGAAAGGCTAGTGACCAAACCCCTGGTGGGCAGCATCCCTCTGACTGACTGACTGTCCTTGGATGCGCCAGGGGATCCAGGGGAGGAACGGGGTTTGGACATTGGCCTGGCTGCTCCGGATGGAGGAGATGGTGGTGGGGTCAGGTTACCCTCCGAATAATACTGGAAGCGATCAGCGTCCCGGGAACTTGGACCCAACAGGGGACTCTGCTTTTTAGGTGGGCTGCTCTCTGAAGACCAACAGGACAGAGAACTGGTGAGCGATCGAGGGAGAGATCTCGACCTCATTTCACTTGGGCCAGAGGACAGTTGATAGTTGCTAGTGTTTCCCTGATCCCCCATGCTCTGGCATTTATATTTTGATGTCTCATTTGCTTGATCAGAAAGGTCATCCACGCTCAGGACCCGCGACCCTGTTGAGATGCGTTCAGACCCCAAACGCCGGCTGGAGACCACCGAGCTCACGGAAATAGACCGCCCGGCGTCAATTCCATACTTCAGGTCTGCACAGGAAGAGTAGGATGCCAAGCGTTCGTTCTCATGACTCGGACCGCCGGTCGATGGACCTGTGGACATCTGCTGCCTTGCTGTACCCAAAAGACTGACCGACCTTCCCATCTCACCGGGAGGTGTCAGCTCTTTGGGACCGTAGAAGACATTATCATCCATCTCAGTGGCTGTAACAAACGGAGAGAGTGGGGCTGTGGAGAACAATGGAGAGAAGGGAGAGCGAGGCCTGTTTGTGGAGCTAGCACCTGTTGTAGAGCAGTGAGGGTCCTCAGGTGACTGCTTGCGAGGATTGGGGTCCCCACATTGCATTTTGCTTGTATTGACATTGACCCTATCACCTTCATTGAAATGCTGGCGCATTTGTCTGGGGCTTGTCCTTTCTGCTTGGGCTTCCCTTTCCGTAAATGGTCGATTTGAGAGTGAAAACGTGTTCTGAGCATTAACCTCAGGTAGTATGTCTGAGCAACTAGAGAAATGATCACCTCTCCTATTACCCAGCACTTGGGGTGGTATGAGAGTATATCTATTTTGTCTCCATCTGTCCTTCTCCTTTTCCATCCCTCTCCTCTCCGACTCACCATTTGTATCCCCTAGTATCTCCATTCTTTCACGCTCTTTATCCCATTCTAACGTATCGTTACTTTTGACGGTGATGTCACTGATGTTGCTGTCACTTGATCCACTAATCGAGGGTGTCTTAGAGCTTTTGTTCCATTTTAGAGAACGCGTGAGATCATCAGATCGCCTACCGCTGAATGTTTGTCTTACGAGGACGTGGCCCTTTTTGTTAATTCCCTTGTGTGCACTTTCCAGTGTTACTTTGTCTGGTACAAAATGTGTTTCCTGATTAGAAGGTAAACTGGCACTTGGTGTACTGGTTCTTTCAGTTTTCCAGGAATGGCTTTTACTGTTTTTGCTGCTATCGGTGGTCGCTGTAAAGAGAGGCAACTGAGCTTCCTTTGTTTTGCTTGTATTAGCGTTCTGATCCAATGGATAGTGTTGATTACCCCCAACCCCACTGTTTTTGGTGCTTAGCTGTATGCCCGGCTTTGTCTCCACAGAGACCTTTGTGTTGGATGTACACGGGATCAGAGATTTGGGTGTGGTGTTGTCTGGCAAGGTTGTAGAATTGCCTTTAGAAATGCTGTAAACAAGCGTTTCAATCACATTCAGACACACAGAGGACGGGGTGAGTGTTTTATCTTGTAGTGTAGCCTGTAGCGAGAGACGCCCTGAGCCAATAACAGCTTTGTTGTCCACTTGTGACATGCTGGTATTTTTGTTACTGTGACGACTCTGCTTCCCGCTATTGTTGTCAGTTTCGTTTAATCTTAACTCCTGAAATTTTAATTCAGACCTGTTTGGAAAAGGAAGGGGTACAATTTGGGTTGGGGGAATAGGTGCTGGAGAATGTTGGGGCTGGGGCGAGGTTCTGTTTGCGACTGGGTTGGGACATAAGGAACTGGGTCTAGAAATAAAAGATGGTGATAAAGTCTGTTGATGAAAGCCAGGAGGAGATGTGGGCAAAGAGTTCTTGGCATCCCCCTGTGGTGAACGTGTAGACTTGAGGGTGGAGTAAGGTGGAGTGCTATAACGTTGTTGATAGCCAAAGTCTGGAGGAAGAGAGAGCGGAGTAGAAGAACGCCACTGGCTAGCCCTGTCTGATAACCTCTTATCTGGAGGTGACGTGGACAACATTCCTCTGTGATCTGAGGTCCACTCCATAGGGCTAACAGGGTTAGCAGACACAGTTTGTTTACTTCTCTCTCCACTCTGTGCTTGTATGCTTGTGGTCTTGGGAATTGGTGAACAGATGGGGGAGGATTGTCGAACCTCAGTCGGACTGCCTTCCCTTAGGAAAGAAAAGATAGAGGGACTTTCTAAGCTACGTGGAGATCTGGATTGAGACAAAGGGCTGGTCTTTCGCAGTGGGCTTAGGGTAGGTGGCACCGACGCCTGGCCCTTGTCATCTTCAGACTGTTGCAGATCCACTGAATCCTGCCATGTCACCCTTCTCTGACTCTTCCCCTCCGACGTGGGGGATTGCTTCTCGGAAGAAGAAATGTCCAGGTTTCCAGAGAATGTTCTCTCTCTTTTAGATAAGGAGGATTTTGGGGAGGGGGAGCATGCAGGGGTGGGAGTCACTGGGGGTGTTAGGAGAAACGAGGTGCTAATCAAAGGGGTTGGAGATGTGGTGGTGGTGACTGTCACAGGGGCGGTGAGGTGCACAGAGGTGGGGGTGGTGCTAGCTGAGACAGGAGCGGTGGAGGGGGTGGTTAGAGTGGTGGGAGAGGTGCGACTCGTGAGTAGAGGGCTGCAGTTTGTTTTAGAGGCTACTGTAGACTGGTACATAGATGAGGTTTTAGGATGCACAGGCGTGGTTATGGAGGGGTAGGTCCTCTCAAAAACAAGAGGTTTAAGTTTGTTGTAGGTGCAAAGGGGTAATACAGTAGACTGCAAACTAGTGTCTAGGCTGGAGGCAGTTTTTTGCATACGACCGGTAAAAGTGTAGTTGACATCAAGAGATTTGGATTGCTTTTTAAATGTGGAAATGGATTGATTTTCATTTTGAGTCTTCGGAGAGGTGATTTCAGAGAATCTACAACCCATATTAGTAGGGCTACTGATTGGTGAAGTGGTGAGTAGAGCTGTCTGGGTGTTTGCAGTGACATTGCATTTATCCAATGAGTAAACATTGTGGTTGATGATGTTGGCTGAGACCGTTTTTGAGCTCTTAGTGGGAAAGGACGTAACTAGTGATTTAGTCACATCATCTTTGGATGATGCTTTGTTTACATTTACCTTGTTCGCCACACTTGGTGAACTATGCAGCCAGTGTGATTGTTTTTCATTCAAATTGGAGCCCTTAGAATGTGTGGGGAATGTGTCAGACTGCTGATCAGGCCTATCCTCTTGTCTTTTAAAAAGAAGGTCATGTGTACCTCTATGAATTGCCTCAGCTTTGTTATAGTCAGCATGACTATAGATCGGCCTGTTTAAGCTCCCGTTGTTATTGGGACTCAAGGAGGCAGAGTCACCGATTCTATTACAGGGTGTAACTACGGGCGTGTCTGTCTCATTTCGGTTGTTGTTGATTATGTTGGCAGTGTCTTTGAAACTAGGCTGTGAACTGCCTTCCTGAGTCACTTTCTTCCACCATGTCTCTGACCTCAGTGTAGTGCCTCTTGGGAGAGCCTGGCTTTTGAGTATAGAGTATTGCTCATATTGAGAAAGCCTGGTTGGATCTGTGTTATTGTCAGAAATACTTGTTTTTTCTTGTCTGCCAGATTGATTTGTGGGGATTTGTTTCTGCAGGTGAGAAAGAGTTGGATTTGTCACACTGTTTGTTTGGGAAATGTTCGGATTATTTTTATCAGGCCCGTAAGGAAAGTGTGATGAATAGGGGTGGGGCATCCATCTTTCTGATGAGTTGTTATTGGGTGAAGTAGGGGAAGGGATTGCAGCTCTGTCCCTGTTTGAACCAGTCAAAGATCGGCAACCTGTTTCTGAGATGGCGGGGCCCCTCCAATTCGAACCAATTTTCCTTAAAGAAAGAAGGAGGCTGCTGGTGGTCGGTTTGGAGCTTGGTTGAGAAAGTTGCCCTTGATGACCTGTTGGTGACATCCTTTCATTTGTGAGTAGACCCAATGAGATGGAAGGGATTGGAGGTGGTGTTTTCTCCTTTGGGTTGTTATGACACCCCACTGTGCCTCTGTTGTCAAGACTAAGTGAATCCATGTCAAAGGAAACCGTGAGCGGTGTGAGCCTCTTTGTTGTGGCGTTAAGGTTTATACTTGAAGGCCCACTCATAGAAGACCAACCTTCTGTCCTTCTTCTGGGGCCCACCAATGGGTCTCCCTCTTGAACATGAGGTCCATCTCTCAAAACCCTCTCCCGGTACTGCCTGTGGGGTTCCAAAAACCGATCGTGAACAGTTTCAGCCCCAGTGTGTGGGCCATGCTCCACATTTTGCCCTTCAAAGTCCTCGGTGGATATACCTCTCTTAGTCCGCTGGTTCCGCCTGCTCCAATGTGGGGCTATAACTGTCACCATGGCTGAAGACAGCATTGCTTTGTTGGGCTTAGTGAACTCCACAAGTTGGTTCAGAGTCTCGAGCTCCGTACAGTTTGACTTTCTGTCTTCCGTGGAGTCCACCAATATACTTTTCAGTTTGGATACAGGCGGAACAGTTTGTAAACTCCCGTCGTCATAATTGTACGGTCGAAACTCACAGGAAAAGGTGTGAGTGGTTGTTGAGGAAACATAATCCGAGACCTCTTCCTTATTGACGGAGAGTGATGTCTTCTCTGATGATGTCAGGCCGCTGGGCTCTTCTAATGAGGCTCCAGGGGATGCACTTGCATGGTCCTGTTTAATGACACAGTTCAAAACACAATTACATTTTTGTCTTCAAAAACCACTATCGAAGTTCACATTTCATCTGATCTGAAGATCTTCACTCTCAATCTCATTTAGTGCACATTCGTCAAAGCTATGCATAGCATGTATTTAATAATCGCAGGCTAATAGTTTTCACATGTCAATATGAGCTTGAGTCACTTGACACATGCAAATACTTTGTGTTTTTTCAAATATGCGACAATGGCATGCATATAAGCTCATGTTCCCATGGCTAGGTAACTACAATGATTTAGGCGTGGACAAACAGGTTCTCTTGAAAGACTGAGGAAGATATTTCAAGGGAGGCAGAAAACACAAAGGTGCACACCCTGTACCCATTACAGCACCAAACAGATATTGATCAAACTGTTTGTTCAGATTTATTAGTAATGTTTTCTTTTTCTTTTTCACAAAATACATACCAGGATGTCTTATCCATATAAAACTGTTTTAACAGTTATCTCCCCTTTGCACAGGGACTGACAATAAATTGTGAACAATTGATTTGGTTTCATTTTCATTCTATCTTGAAATCGATCCAATTGCCATAAAGCATTATTAGCTCCCATTAGCTATAATGGAGGCTGGGTTGTGGGTGCTTACCTGTAAGTTCTTGCCACGAGGTTCATCTCTCAGAGCTTTGGGTAAACTATTAAAGCAGGGAATAGAAACAGAAAAAAAACATTGGTGGTTAACGTGACATGTGGTTAGACATCTAGGTTGAAGAGAGGTCTGTGTTTGTGGTGCATGCAACCGTTGGAAAAAAAACCAGTTCAACTCAGGTTATTGTTTGACCCATATGCGTGTCTTGAACGCTGTAGAAGTGAATGAACACCGTAGAAGTGAATGAACAATAACTTGATGAAGTGTTGTATCCACATACTGTAGAGTCATGTAGATAATTAGTATGCATGTCAAGCATGTCTTTTATCAGCATATGACATGCTAAACACTCAGGCAACATGCAAAAAAGTAACTTAACATAACTGATAAGGGAGTCAAGAAACTTATCGGTTAGATATGAGAGGACGTTTCTAATGAAGCAGGGTGGAATTCCTCCGGTTCTTTCTCTTTGGCACTGAATCAGAAGTGATGTCAGTCCTCAAATATGTTGCAAGGAAGTAAGGAAAGTGCTAATTTTCAGCTGCGCTTGGTAACGCTTTAGACGGAAAATGAATTACTGGTGTGACTATTTATCTTTGCAAGGTAGGTACATCTTTCCAAAAACAATTAGACAATTACAAGTAGGTATTTGAAGAATTAGCCTTTTTTTGCATTAAAGTTAATTATGAAACACGAGTCATGCTTTTAATTAATATGTATATGATACTGTATTTTTGTGTAACAGAAGATGGCTTTAATATCGATTTCACCCAACATTATGCTAAATTTAAAAAAGTCTCACGGAAAAAGTGTGTTGGTGTTTCTGAGGGAAATGTCATGCTCTTTCTGCCTACGATACAACAATGCCTCTGACAGACACATTATAGGCCTCAGATGTCTAACATTTCCCACAACAGAGTTGCCAAACAGGGAGGGCGACATTCCTGTCGTTAGGGCTATCCCCATCCTTTCGCTCCTATAGCATGTTAAAATATAATTACCAAATAATGATAATTATATACTTACCACACACACACACACACACACACACACACACACACACACACACAGACTTACGCACTTGCACACGCACAGGAGTGAATTATGTCCATATAAGGTGATGCTAAACCGTGTGTGGTTCCTGACACCGACAGAGACGGCTAGGTCAACAGCCTCACATTCATTGGGTTGCTGACATGTCGGACACGCCTTGGCTCACGCGCAGGTATGAAATTATTGCATTGTCGCGAGAAAAAAAGGCTGTTCATTAACCACGGAAAGCCCACTCGAGATACGCACTGCTCGTCCGCTGTGCGAAGGACAGAAGCCGCGCGCGTAGAACGCAAGCACTGTGTCTCTCCCGTGTACATATATGGCCTGAAATGCGATCACTGGCATCGGCTCTGTGCTTTATGATTCTCGTGAAGGACTGTGTAATCCACCTGCTCACACACACATGCATGCAGATGTGCGTGTG